>JAIUJO010002144.1:0-5000 GCA_023846275.1 Vanilla planifolia
GGAGAAGAAGAAGGAGAAGGAGAAGAAAGAGAAGAAGAGAGAAGAAGAAGAAGGAGAAGAAGTTGAAAGAGAAGAAGGACAAGAAGAAGAAGGAGAAAAAAGAGGGAGAAGAAGGAGAAGAAGAAGGAGAAGGAGAAGAAGAAGGAGAAAGAGGAGAAGAAGAAAAAGAAGTAGAAGAAGAAGGAGACGAAGATGAAGAAGAAGGAGAAGAATGAGAGAAGGAGAACAAGGAGAAGAAGAAGAAGAAGAAGAAGAAGAAGAAGAAGAGAAGGAGAAGAAGTAGGAGAAGAAGAAGGAGGTGAAGAAGAAGAGAAGCTGAAAAAGAAGGTGAAGAAGTAGAAGAAGGATAAGAAGGAGAAGAAGAAGTAGCAGAAGAAGAACAAGAAGAAGATGAAGAAGGAGAGGAAGGAGAGAAGAAGGAGAAGAAGAAGAAGAAGAAGAAGAAGAAAAAGAATTAAGAAGGAGAAGAAGAAGATCGAGAACAAGAAGACGAGAAGAAGAAGAAGAAGAAGAAGAAGAAGGAGAAGGAGGAGGAGAAGAAGAAGAAGAAGAAGAAGAAGAAGCAGAAGAAGAAGGAGAAGAAGAAGAACAAGAGGAAGAAGAGGAAGAGGAAGGTGAGGCAGAGGAAGAAGAGAAAGAAGAAGAAGAAGAAGAAGAGGAAGGAGAAGAAGAGAGAGAGGAAGGAGAAGAAGAAGTAGAAGGAGTAGGAGAAGGGGAAGGAGAAGAAGATGAGGAAGGAGAAGGAGAAGAAGGAGAGAAGAAGGAGAAGGGGAAGGAGATGGAGAAGAACAATAGAACAAGAAGAAGGAGATGAAGAAGAAGAAGAAGGGGAAGAAGAAGAAGAGGAAGAAGAAGAAGAAGAAGAAGTAGAAGGAGAAGAAGAAGGAAAGAAGAAGAGGAAGAAGAAGAAGAGGAAGAAGAAGGAGTAGGAGAAGGAGAAGGAGAAGGAGAAGGAGAAGGAGAAGGAGAACAAGAAGAAGGAGAAGGAGAAGAAGAAGAAGAAGAAGGCGAAGAAGGAGAAGAAGGAGAAGAAGGAGAAGAAGAAGTAGAAGAAGAAGAAGAAGAGGAAGAGAAGAAGAAGGAGAAGGAGATGAACAAGAGGAAAAAGAAGAAGAGGAAGAAGAAGGAGAAAGAAGAAGAAAAAGTAGAAGGAGAAGGAGGAAGAAGAAGAAGCAGAAGAAGAAGAAGGAGAAGGAGAAGAAGAAGTAGAAGAAGAAGAGGAAGAAGAAGAAGAGGAAGAAGAAGAAGGAGAAGGGAAGGAGAAGGAGAAGGAGACGAAGAAGAGGAAGAAGAAGAAAGGATGAAGAAGAAGGGGATGAAGAAGGAGAAGAAGAAGAGGATGATGATGAAGAAGAAGAAGCAGAAGAAGAGGAAGAAGAGGATAAGGAAGAAGAAGAAGAAGAAGAAGAAGAAGAAGAAGAAAACGAAAGAAGAGAAGAAGAAGACGATGAAGAAGAAGAAGAAGAAGAAGAAAAACTTAAGAACATGAAGAAGAAGAAGAAGAAGTGTAAGTAGATGAACAAGAAGGAGAAGAAGGAAAAGAAGACAAAGAAGAAGAAGAGGAGTTGGAGGAGGAGGAGGAAGAAGAAGAAGAAAAAGAGAAGAAGAAGAGGAACAAGAAAAGGTAGAAGAAGAGGAAGAAGAAGAAAAAGACGAAGTACAAGAAGATAAAGAAGAAGAAGAAGAAGAAGAAGAATAAGAATAAGAAAAAGAAGAAGAAGAAGAAGAAGAAGAAAAGGTGAACAAGAAAATGAAGAGCACTATGAAGTAGAAGAAGAAGAAGAAGAAGAAAAAGATGAAGAAGAAGAAGAAGAAGTAGTAGAAGAAGAAGAAGAGGAAGAAGAAGAAGAAGAAGGAGAAGAAGAAGAAAAAGAAAATGAAGAAGTAGAAGAAGAAGAAGAAAAAGAAGAAGTAGAGGAATAAAAAAATGAAGATGCATAAGAAGAAGAAGTAGAAGAAAAAGAAGGGCAAGAAGAAGAAGAAGAAGAAAAAGAATAAGTCTGAGAAGAAGCACAAGAAGATCTAGAAGAAGAAGATGAAGAAAAAGAAGAAGAAGAAGAAGAAGTCAAAGAAGAAGAATAAGAAGAAGAAGAATAAGAAGAAGAAGAAGAAGAAGAACTAAAAGGAGAAGCAGTTGGAGAAGAAGAAGAAGAAGTAGAAGATGAGGAAGTGGAAGAAGAAGAAGAAGAAGAAGTAAGGGAAGTAGTAGTAGTAGAAGAAGAAGAAGAAAAAGAAGAAATTAAAGAAGAAGAAGGTGGTGATGATGATGTTGAAGGAGAAGAAGAAATAGAAAAAGTGGAAGAATAAGAAGAGGAAGATGAAGAAGAAGAAGAAGGAGAGATGAAAGAAATTGATGAAGAAGAAGAAGATGAAGATGGAGAAGAAAAAGAATAGGATGAGGATGAACAAGAAGAGGAAGAAGATGAAGAATCGAAAGCAGAAGAAGAAGAAGAACAAGAAGAAGAAGACGAAGACGAAGAAGATGTAGAAGAACAAGAAGAAGTAAGACGTAGAAGAGGAAAATGAAGAAAAACGAGAAGAAGAAGAGGAAGAAGAAGAAGAACAAGATAAGAAGAAGAAGAAGAAGAAGAAGCAGGAGCAAAAGATTAAGTAGAATAAGAGGAAGGAAAAGAAGAAGAAGAAGTGGAAGAAGAGGAAGAAAAGAAGAAGAAGAAGAAGAAGAAGAAGAAGAAGAAGAGGAAGAAGAAGAAGAAGAAGAAGAAGAGGAAGAAGAAAAGAAAAAGTAGGGGAGGAAAATTACAAGAAGAAGAAGTAGTGCAACAAGAAGAATGAAAAGAAAAAGAAGAAGAAGAAGAAGAAAATTGAAAAAGATAAGAAGGAGCAGAAGCAAAAGAAGAAGAAGAAGAAGAAGAAGAAGCTAAGGAAGAAGAAGTGGAAGAAGAAGAAGAAGAAGAACTGGAAGAAGAGGAAGAAGAAGAAGATTAAGAAGAAGAAGTAGTGTAGGAACAAGAAGAAGAGAAAGAAAGAGAGGAAGAAGAGGAAGGAGAAGAAGAAGAGAAAGAAGAAGAAGAGGTGGAGGAAGAAGAAGAATAAGAAGAACAAGAACAAGAAGAAGAAGATTAAGAAGAAGAAGGAGAAGAAGAAGAGGAAGATGGTGAAGAAGACGAAGAAGATGAAGAAGAAGAATTAGAAGGAGAAGAATTTGAACAAGCGTAGAAGAAGTAGAAGAAGACGAAGAAGAAGGAGAAGAAGAAGAAGATGAAGAAGAATAAGATGATATGTTGATAAAGAACAACAAAATGAAATAGTAGTTGTAGTAGAAGAAGAAGAAGAAGAAGAAGAAGAAGAAGAAGAAATAGAAGAAAAAACAAGAAGAAGGTGATGGAGGAGAAGTAGATGAAGAAGATTATGTAGAAGAAGTAAGAGAAGAAAAAGATGATGAAGAAGACGATGGCCAAAAAAGAAGAATAAAAAGAAGACAAAGGCAAAAGAAGAAGAAGAAGAAGAAGAAGAAGATGATGAGGAGAAGGAGGAAGTAGAATTAAAGAACAAGAAGAAGAAGATGAAGAGGAAGAAGAAGAAGAAGAAGGAGAAGAGAAGAAGAAGAAGAGGAAGAGGATGTAGAAGAGCAAGAAAACGAAGTCAAAGAAGAAAAGGAAGAAAAAAGAGAAGAAGAAGAAGAAGAAGAAGAAGAAGATGATGAATAAGTGAAGAAAAAGAAGAAGAAGAAGAAGAAGAAGAGGAAGAAAAACAAGAAGAACTTGAAGAAGAAGTAATAGTAGTAGTAGTAGAAGAAGAAGAAGAGGATGAAGAAGAAGTGGAAGATGAAAAAAGAAGAAGAGGAGAAGTTGAAAAAAGAGGAAGAAGTATAAGAAGAAGAAGAAAAAGAAGAGGAAGAAGAAGTAGAAGAACAAGAGATAGAAGAAAAAATATGAAGAAGTAGAAGTAGAACAAGAAGAACAAGGACCAAAAAGGAAGAAGAAGAAAAAACAAGAAGAAGATCAACTAGAAGAGGAAGAAGAAAGAAGAAGAGAAAATGAAGAAAAAGAAGAAGAAGAAGAAAATGAAGAAGAAGAAGAAGATGAAGAAGAGGTAGAAGAAGAGGAAGAAGAAGAAGAACAAGTTGAAGAAGAAGTAGAAGAAGTAGTATACGTTGAATTAGAAGAAGAAGAAGAAGAAAAAGAAGAAGAAGAACAATTTGAAGAAGTAGAGAAGAAGGAGACAAAGAAGAAGTAGAAACTAGAAGAAGAAGAAGAAGAAGAAGATGAAGAAGAAGTAGAAGAAGAAAAAGAAAAAGTAGACGAAGAAGAAGAATAGAAAGAGGACGAAGGAGAAGAAGCGAAAGAAGAAGAACAACAAAAAGTTGAAGAAGATGAAGTAGAAGAAGGAAATAAAGAGGAAGAAGAAGATGAAGTAGAAGAAAAAGAAGAAAAAAAAATAAGAAAAAGCGGAAGAGGATGGAAAAGAAGACAAAGATCTTGATGGCAAAGATTATGAATAAGAAGCACAAGAAGAAGAAGTAGAAGTAGCGGTAGAAGAAGACTAAGAAGAAGAAGAACAAAACGAAGATGTAGTAGTGGTTGTAGTAGTAGTAGTAGAAGAGAAGAAGAAGAAGAAGAAGTAGAAGAAGCAAAATAAGAAGAAGAAGAAGTAGAAGAAGAAGATATAGACGAGAAGAATTAGAAGAAGAAGAAGAAGATAATGAGGAGGTAGAAGAAGAAGTGGAATAATAATAATAATATAAGAACAAGAAGAAGAAGAAAAAGAGGAAGAAGAAGAAGAAGAAAAAGAAGAAGGGGGAAGAAGTAGAAGTATAGGAAGAAGAAGAAGAAGAAGAGGAAGAGGAAGAAGAAGAAGAAGAAGAAGAAGAAGGAGAAGAAGAAAAGGAGGTGGTGGAAGAAGAACAAGAAGAAGAACAGGAAGAAGAAGAGGAAGAGGAAGAAGAAAAAGAAGTAGAAGAAGAACAAGGAGAAGAAGAAGAAGAAGAAGGAGAGCAAGAAGAAGAATGAAAGGTAGAAGAAGAAGAAGAAGAAGAAGAA
>JAIUJO010002144.1:35000-37500 GCA_023846275.1 Vanilla planifolia
AAGTTAAAGAAGAAGAAGAATTGGAAGAAGAACAAACAAGAAGATGAAAAAGAAGAAGAAGAAGATGAAGAAGAACAATGAGAAGAGGAAGAAGAGGAAGAAGAGGAAGAAGAAGAAGAAGAAGAAGAAGAATGAGATGTAGAAGAAGAAAAAAAAAGAAGTTGTATAAGAAGAATATGAAGGAGGAGAAGAAGAAGAAGAAGAAGAAGAAGAAGAAGAAGAAGAAGAAGAAACAGAAGTAAAAGAACAAGAAAAAGAAGAAGAAGAAGTAGGAGAATAAGAAGTAGAAGTAGAAGAATAGGAAGAAGAAGAAGAAGAAGATGAAGAAGAAGAAGAGGAAGAAGAAGAAGTTGAACAAGAAGAAGAAGAATTAGGCAAAGAGAAAGAAGAGGAAGAAGAAGAAAAAAAGAAGAGGAAGAAGAAGAAGAAGAAGAGGAAGAAGAAAAAAAAGGACAAAGAGAAGAAAAAAAGAAACATGAATAAGAAGAAGAAGTAGAAGAAGAAAAAGAAGAGGAAGAAAATAAAGAAGAAGAAGTGGACGAAGAAGAAGAATAGAACAAGAAGAAGAAGAGGTAGAAGAAGAAGAAGAAGTTGAAGAAGATGATAAAGAAGAGGAAGAAGAAGAAGAAGAAGATGATGAAGAAGAGGAAGAAGAAGAAGAAGAAGATGATGATGATGAGGAAGAAGAAGTAGTAGTAGTAGTAGCAGTAGTTGAAGAAGAATTACAAAAAGAAGAAAAATTAGAAGAAGAAGAACGTGATGAATAAGGAGAATAAGAAGCAGAAGAGGGAGAAGTAGAAGAAGAAGAATAATAAGTAGAGGAAGAAGAAGAAGAAGAGGAAGGAAAAGAAGTAGAAGAGGAAGGAAAAGAAGAAGAAGAAGAAGATAATGATGATGAAGAAGAAGATGATGATGACGAAGAGGAAGAAGAAAAAAAAAGGAAGTAGAAGAAGTAAAGCAATAATAATAAGAAGATGAAAAAGAAGAAGAAGTTGAAGAAAAGGAAGAAAATGAAGAAGTAGAAGTTGAAGAGGAAGAATAAGAATACGAATAAGTAGAAGAAGAAGAAGAAGAAGAAGATGAAGAAGAAGAAGTAAATAGTAGAAGAAGAGGAAGAGGAAGGAGAAGAAGAAGAAAAAGAAGAAAAAGAAGAAGATGTTGAAGAAGTACTAGAAGAAGGAGAAAAGAAGAAGTGTACGAAGAAGAAGAAAAAGGAGATGAAAAAGAAGAAGAAGAAGATGATTATGATGATGATGATTAACGAGAAGCTCAAGAAGAAGAAGAAGAAGAACTACAATAACAATTAGAAGAAGAAGAAGAAGAAGAAGAGTAAGAAGGAGAACAAGAAGAAGTAAAAGTAGAAGCATAAGAAGAAAAAGAAGAAGAAGAAGAAGTACAAGAAGTAGAAGAAGTAGGCAAAGAAGAAGTAGAAGAAAAAGAAGAAGAAGTAGAAGAAAAAGAAGCAGTAGAAGAAAAAGAAGAGAAAGAAGTAGAAGTAATAGAAGAAGAAAAAGAAGAGGAAGAAGAAGAAAAAGATGAACAAGAAAAAGATGAAGAAGAAGATAATGATGACTAAGTGGAAGAAGATTAAGAAGAAGAAGAAGAAGAAGAAGATGAAGAAGGAGAAGAAGAGTAAGAAGAAGAGAAAGAAGAAGAAGAATTAGAACAAGAGAAAGAAGAAGTGGGAAAATAAGAAGAAGATGAACAAGAGGAACAAGAAGTGCAAGAAGAAGAAGAATTAGAGCAAGAAGATGATGAAGAAGAATAAGAGGAAAAAGAAGAAGAAGAAGAAGAAGAAGAAGAAGATGAAGAAAATGAAGAAGAAGAAAAAGAATAAAAAGAAGAAGGATACGACGAAGAAAAAGAAGAAGAAGAAGAAGAACAACAACAAGGAGATGGAAAAGTAGAAGAAGTAGAAGAAGAAGTAGAAGAAGAAGAAGAAAATGAAGAAGAATAAGAGGAAGATGAAGAAGAAGAACAAGAAGCGGATGAAGAAGATGGAGTAGAAGAAGAATAAGAAGAGAATGAAGAAAAAGTGGAAGAAGAAGATGATGAAGAGGAGGAAGAAAAAGTGGAAGAAGAATAAAAAGAAGAAGAGGAAGAAAAGAAGAACAAAAGATAGAAGAAGAAGAAGAAGAAGAAGACTTAGAAGAAAAAGAAGACGGAGATGCAAAAGAAGAGGTGAAAGAAGAAGAAGAAGAAGAAAAACAAGAAGAAGAAGAAGAAGTTGTTGAAGAAGAAGCAAAACAAGAAGAAGAACAACAAAACAAAAAAGAAGAAGATGATGAAGGGGAAGTAAAAAATGTAGAAGAAGAATGAAGAGAAGTAGAACAAGAAGAAGAAGAAGAAGAAGAAGAAGAAGAAGAAGAAGGAGAAGAAGAAGAAGTAGAAGAAAAAGAAGAAGAAGAAGAAGAAGAAGAAGAGGACAAAAAAGCAAAAAATAAAAAGAAGAAAAAGAAGAAGTGGAAGTGGAAGAAGAAGATGAAGAATAAGAAGTGGA
>JAIUJO010002144.1:45000-55000 GCA_023846275.1 Vanilla planifolia
GGAAAAGAAGAAGAAGAAGAAGAAGAAGAAGAAGAGTAAGAAGTAGAAGAGGAAGAAGAAGAAGAAAAAGAAGAAGAAGAAGAAGATGATGATGATGATGATGTCGAAGGACAAGAAGAAGAAGAACTGGAAGAAGAAGAAGAGGAGGAGGAGGTGGAATAAGAAGAGGAAGATGAAAAAGAAGTAGGCAAGGTAAAAGAAGAAGAAGGAGAAGAAGAAGAAGGGAAAGAGGAGGAGGAAGAAAAAGAAGAAGAAAAAGAAGAAAAAGTAGTAGTAGTGGTAGTATTAGAAGAGGAAGAAGAAGTAGAAGAAGAAGAAGCAAAAGAAAAAGATAAAGAGGAAGAAGAAAAAAAAGAGGAAGAAGAAGAAGAAGAAGAAAAAGAATAAGATGAAGAATCAAAAGAAGAAGAGGAGGAGGAAGAAGAAGAAGAGGTAGAAGTAGAAGAAGAAGCAGTAAGACGAAGAAGAGGATGAAGAAGAAAAATGAGAAGAAGAACAGGAAGAAGAAGAAGGAGAAGAAGGAGAGGATGATGAAGTAAAAGAAGTTAAAGTAAAAGAACAGGGAGAAGAAATAGAAGCGGAAGAAGAAGAAGATGATGATAAAGAAGAAGAAGAACAAGAAGTAGAAGATGAAGAGGAAGAAGATGTACAAGAAGAAAAAAAAAGATGAAAGAGAACAAGAAGAAGAATAAGAAGAAGAAGAAGAAGATGAAAAAGAAGTGGAAGAAAAAGTGGTAGAAGTGGAAGAAGAAGAAGAAGAGGAAGAAGAAGAAGAAGAGTAGGAGGAGGAAGAAGAAGAAGAAGAAGAAGAAGAAGAAGTAGAAAAAGAAGAAGAATAATAAGAAGAAGAACAATAGGAAGAAGAAGAAGAAGAAGAAGTAGAACAAGATGGGGATGAATAGGAAGAAAAAGAAGTAGTAGATGACAAAGAAATAGAAAAAAAGTAGAAGATGAAGAAGGGGAAGAAGAAGAAGAAGAGTAAGAATAAGAATAAGAAGAAGAAGATAAAGAAGAAAAGAAGAAAAAGAATAAGAAAAAGAAAATATAGAAGTAGTAGTAGGAGTAGAAGAAGAAGAAGAAGAAGAAGAAGTACAAGGAGAAGTTCAAGAAGAAGAAGAAGAAGAAGAAAGGGAAGAGGAAGAAAAAGAAGAAGAAGAAGAAGCAAAAGAGGAAGAAGAAGAAGAAGAGGAAGAAGTAGAATAAGAAGAAAAAGAAGAAGAAGCAGAAGAACTAGACGAAGAAGAAGAAGAAGAAGAAGTAGAAGAAAAAGAAGCAAAAGAATAAGAAGAAGAAAAGGACAAAGAATAACAAGAAGAAGAAGAAGAAGAAAAATTAGAATAATAGGAAGAATAAGAGGAAGAACAAGAAGAAGGGGAGTAAGAAGATGAAGAATAACAAGAAGAATTAGAAGAATAGGACAGATAAGAAGAAGAAGAAGAAGAAGAAGGGGAGTAAGAAGAAGAACAAGAATAACTAGAAGAATTAGAAGAATTGGACGAATAATAATAAGAAGAAGAAGAAGGGGAGTACGAAGAAGAAGTATAAGTAGAAGAAGAAGAAGAAGAAAAACTTGAAGAAGAGGAATAAGTAGTAATAGAAGAAGAAGAAGAAGAAGAAGAAGAAGATGAAGTAGAGGAAGAAGAAAAAGGAGGAGGAAGAGATGAAGAAGAAGTAACAGAAGAACAAGAAGAAGTTGATGATGAAGAACAAAAAAAAGAAGAGGAATAAGAAGAGGAACATGAAGAAGTAGAAGAAGAAGAAAAAGCGGACAAACAAGAAGAAGAAGAAGAAGAAGAAAAAGAAGAAGAGGGAGACGAAGAGGAAGAAGGAGAAGAAGAAGAACATGAAGAAGAAGAAGAAAAGCAGTAGTAGATAATAAGTAGAAGAAGATGAAGATAAAGAAGAAGTGGAAGAAGAAAAAGAAGAAGAGGGAGAAGAAAAAGAAGATGAAGAAGAAGAAGAAGAAGAGGAGGAAGAAGAGGAAGAAGAAGAAAAAGTAGAAGAATTTATAGAAGGAGGAAGACAAAGAAAAGGAAGAAGAAGAAGGAGAAGAAGAAGAAGGAATAGAAGAAGATTAAGAAGAAAAAGGAGGAGAAGGAGAAGAAGAAGGTGAAATAGAAGGAGAAGAGAGGAAAAAGAAAATGAAGAGGATGACGATGACGACGATAATGAAGAAGAAGAAGAAGATGAAGAATAGTAAAAAGAAGAAGAAGAAGAAGAAGAAGAAGAAGATGGAAAAGAAGATAAAGAAGAAAAAGGAGAAAAGATGATGATGAAGTAGAAGAAGATGAAGAAGAAGAAGAAGAAGAAGAAGAGGAAGCGGAAGAAGATGAAGAAGAAGTGGAAGAAGAAGAAGAAGAAGAAGAAGCGGAAGAACAAGAAGAAGAGGAAGAAGAAGAAGAACATGAAGGAGAAGTTGAAGAAGAAGAAGAGTAGGAAGAAGAAGAAGGTGAAGAAGAAGAAGAAGAAGAAGAAGAAGCAAAATAAGAAGAAGAAGAAAAAGAAGAAGAAGATGATGATGATGAAGATGAATAAGAAGAAGAAAAAGATGATGTTGATGATTTAGAATAAGCAGAAGAAGAAGAAGTAGAAGTAGAAGTAATGGGAGAAGAAGATGAAGAAGAAGAAGATTTAGAAGAAGAAGAAGAAGAAGAAGTGGAAGAAGAAGTTGAAGAAGAAGGAAAAGTTGGAGAAAATGACGAAGAAGAAGAAGTTGAAGAAAAAGAGGGAGAGGAAGAACAAGAAGTAATAGGAGAAGAAGAGGAAGAAGAAGAAGAAGCAGAAGTTGAAAAAGAAGAAGAAGAAGCATAAGAAGAGGAAGAAGAAGAAGAAGAAGAAGAAGAAGAAGAAAAAGATGATAATAAAGATGAAGAAGAACATGATGAGGAAGAAGTAAAGGAAAAAGAAGATAAAGAAGCAGAAGAAGAAGAAGTAGAAGAAGAAGAAGAAGAAGAACAAGTAGAAGACGAAAATGAAGAGGAAGAAGGAGAAGGAAAAGAACATGAAGAAGATGAAGAAGAAGAGGAAAAAGAAGAAATAGTAGAATTAGAAGAAAAAGAAGAAGAAGAAGAAGATGAAGAGGAAGAAGAAAACGAAGATGAAGAAGAAGAAGATGATGATGAATCAAAAGAAGAAGAAGAAGAAGAAAAAGGAGAAGATGAAGTGGAAAAAGAGGAAGAAGAAGATAAGAAGAAGAAGAAGAAGATGAAGTAGATGAAGAGGAAGGAAAAGAAGAAGAAGAAGAAGAAGTGGAAGAAGAAGAAGAAGAAGAGGAAGAAGAAGAAGAAGAAGTAGAGGAAGAAGAAGAAGAAGAAGAAGAAGGGGAAGAAGAAGAAGTGGAAGTAGAAGAAGAAGAACAAGAAGAAGAACAAGAAGAACTGGAAGAGGAAGAAGAAAAAGAGGAAGAAGAACAAAAAGAAAACAGGAAGAAGAACAAGAAGAAGAAGAAAATGAAGAACATGAACAAGAGGTGGACAAAGAAAAAGAAGGAGAAGAGGAAGAAGAAGAAGAAAAAGAAGAATAATAAAAAGAAGAACAAGTGGAAGAAGAAGAAGAAGAAGAAGATGAAGAGGAAGATGAAGAAGATGAAGAAGAAGAAGAAGATGAAGAAGAAGAAGAATTACGAGTAGAGGAAGTAGAACAAGAGTAGAAGAAGAAAAAGAAGAGGAAGAAGAAGAAGAAGTGGGGGAAAAAGAAGAAGAAGAAGGAGGAGGAGAAGAAGAAAAATAAAATGTAGAAGTTGTAGGAATAGAAAAACAAGAAAAAGTTGAAGTTAAAGATGATGAAGAAGAAGAAGAAGAAGAACAAAAAGAACAAGAAGAAGAAATAGAAGAAATAGAAGAAGAAGAAGAAAAAGATTTGGAAGAAGAAGAATAATAAAAAAAAGTAGAAGCAGAAGAAGGAAATGAAGAACAAGAAAAGAAGAAGATGGGGAAGAAGTAGATGAATAGGAGGAAGAAGATGAAGAAAAGGTAGAGTAAGAAGAAGAAGTAGAAGAAGAAGAAGGAGAAGAAAACAAGAGGAAAAAGAAGAAAAAGAGGAAGAAGAAGAAGAAGAAGAAGAGGAATAAGAAAAGAAGAAGAAGAAGAACAAGGAGATGAAGCATAAGAAGACCAAGAAGAAGGTAGGAAGGAAAAATAAGTAGTATAAGAAAACTAAAAAAAGAAGAAGAAGAAAAAGAAGAAGTAGAAAAAGGAAAGGAAGAAGTAAAAGGAGGGGAAGAAGAAGAAGAATAAGAGGAAGTTGAAGAATTTGAAGAACAAGAAGAAGAAAAAGAAGAAGAAGAATAAGGGATGAAGAAGAAGAAGAAGAAGATGAACAAGAACAAGAACAAGTAAAAGAAGAAGAAAAAGGAAAAGAAGAAGAAGAAAAATATAAAGAAGAAGAAGAAGAAGACGAAGAAGATGATGAAGAAAAAGAAGTAGAAGATGAAGGAGAAGAAGAAGAAGAAGAAGGAGAAGAAGTAGAAGAAGAAGATGAAAAAGAAGAGGAATAGAAGAAGGAGAAGAAGAAGAAGAGTTAGAAGAAGTGGAAGAAGTAGAAGAAGAAAAAGAAGAAGAGGAGGAAGAAGAAGAATTAGATGTGGAATGGGAAGAAGAAGAAGAAGAAGAAGAAGAGGAAGAATACGAAGACATAAGAGAAGATGGAGAAGATGAAGAAGAAGAAGAAGGAAAAGAAAAAGAAGGAGAAGAGGAGGAGGAGAAAGAAGAAGAAGAAGATGAAGAAGAAGAAGAAGATGACGACGATGATGATGATGATGATGATGATGAAGAAGATGATGATGAAGGATGATGATAATCATGGTGATGAAGATGAAGAATAGTAATAAGTAGTAGGAGAAGAAGAGCAAGAAGAAGAATAGAAGAAGAAGAGGAAGACGAAGAAGAAGAAGAAGAATAGGAAGAATAAGAAGAAGAAGAAGAAGAAGAAAAAAGAAAATGTAGAACTAAAAGAAGAAAAAGAAAAAGAAGAAGTAGAAGGAAAAGTGGAAGAAGAAGAAGAAGAAGAAGCAAAAGAGGAAGAAGAAGAAGAAGAAGAAGCAAAAGAGGAAGAAGAAGAAGAAGAAGAGGGAGAATAAGAAGAAAAAGCAAATGAATTAGATGAAGAAAAAGAAGAAGAAGAAGAAGAAGAAGAAGAAGAAGTAGTAGTAGTAGGAGAAGGAGAAGAAGGAGAAGGAGAAGGAGAAGAAGGAGAAGGAGGAGGAGGAGGAGGAGGAGAAGAAGAAGAAGAAGAAGAAGAAGATGAAGAAGGAGAAGAAGAAGAAGAAGGAGAAGAAAAAGGAGAAGAAGGAAAAGAAGGAGAAGAAGGAGAAGAAGAAGAAGAAGGAGAAGGGGAAGAAGATGGAGAAGAAGGAGAAGAAGGAGAAGAAGAAGAAGAAGGAGGAGAAGAAGGAGAAGAAGCAGAAGAAGAAGAAGAAGAAGAAGAAGAAGAAGAAGAAGAAGCACAAGAAGAAGAAGAAGAAGAAGAAGAAGATGATGATGATGAAGAAGAAGAAGAAGGAGAAGAAGGAGAAGAAGGAGAAGAAGAAGAAGAAGAAGGAGAAGAAGAAGAATAAGGAGAAGAAGAAGGATAAGAAGAAGAAGAAGGATAAGAAGAAGAAGAAGGAGGAGAAGAAGAAGATGAAGAAGAAGGAGAAGGAGAAGAAGAAGAAGAAGAAGAAGAAGAAGAAGAAGGAGAAGAAGGAGAAGAAGAAGGAGAAGAAGAAGGGGAAGAAGGAGGAGGAGGAGAAGAAGAAAAAGAAGAAGAAGAAGAAGAAGAAGCAGAAGTAGCAGAAGAAGAAGAAGAAGAGGAAGAATGAATGAATAAGAAGAAGTGGAAGAGAATGAATAAGAAGTGGAAGAAGATCAAAAAGATGATGAAGAAGAAGAAGAGGTCGAAGAAGAAGAGAAAGATGAAGAGGAGGTAGAAGGGGAAGATGATTAAGAATAAGAGGAGGAGGAAGAGGAAGAAGAAGAAGAAGGGGAAGTAGAAGCAGAAGAAGAAGAAGAAGAAGAAGAAAGAGAAAAAAAAGAAGTAGAAGAAGTTGAAGAAGATGATGAAGAAGAAGTTGAAGAAGCAGAAGTGGAAGAAGAAGTTGAAGAGATGAAGGAGAAGAAGAGGAACTAGAAGAAGAGTAGAAGAAGAAGACGAGGAGGAAGAAGAAGTAGTAGTAGAAGAAGAAGAAGAAGAAGAAGAAAAAGAAAAAGAAAAACAAGATGTAGAAGAAGAGGATGAAGAAGAAGAAGTAAAGGGAAAAGCAGAAGAAGAAGAAAAAGAAGTAGTACAAGAAAAAAAGAAGAAGAAGAAGAAGATGATGAGAAATAAGAAGAAGATGAAGAAGGAGATTAAGAAAAAGAAGAAGAGAAGGAAGATGAATAAGTAAAAGAATAAGAAAAAGAAGAGGATGAAGAATAAGAAAAAGAAGAAGAACAAGAAGAATAAGAAGAAGTAGAAGAGTAAGAAGAAGAAGAAGAAGAGAAAGTTGAAGAAGAAGAAGGAGGAGAAAAGGAAGAAGAAGATCAAGAAGTAGAAGTAGAAGAAGCAGAAGTAGTAGAAGAAGAAGAGGAGGAAGAGGAAAAAGAAGAAGAAGAAGAAGAGGAAGAAGAAGAAGATGATGATGAAGAAGAAGAGGAGGAAGAAGAAGAAGAGCAAGAAGAAGAGGAAGAAGAAGTAGAACAAGAAGAAGTAGAAGAATAAAAGGACGAAGAAGAAGAAGGAGAAGAAGAAGAAGAAGAGGGGCAAAAAGAAAAAGAAAAAGAAGAAGAAGGAGAAGGAGAATGAGAAGAAGAAGATGTAGAAGAAGAAGAAGAAGAAGAAAACGAAGAAGAAGAACAAGAAGAAGAAGAAGTGGAAGAATAAGAAGAAAAAGGAGGAGGAGAAGAAGAAGAAGTAAAAGATCAAGAAGATGATGAAGAAGAAGATGAAGAGGTGGAATAAGAAGAGGAAGATGACGAAGAAGAAGAAGAAGAAGAAAAAGAAGGTGAAGACGAAGAAGTGGAAGAAGAAGAAGAAGAGGAAGAGAAATAAGAGGGGGAAGAAGAATAAGAAGAGGAAGAAAAAGAGCATGACGAAGAAGAAGAAGAGGTGGAAGATGAAGAAGAAGAAGAAGGGGAAGAAGATGAAGAAGAAGAAGTAGAAGGAGGAGAAGAAGTTAAAGAAGAAGAAGAAGAATGGGAAGATGGAGGAGGAGAAGAAGAAGAAGAAGAAGAAGAAGAAGAAAGAGAAGAAGATGAAGAAGAAGAAGAAGAAGAAGGAGAATAAGAAGAAGAAGAAGAAGAAGAAGAAGGGGAAGAAAAGGATAAGAAGAAGGAGAAGAAGAAGAAGAACAAGAACAAGAAGTAGAAAGAGAAGAACAAGAAGAGGAAGAAGAAGAACAAAGAGAAGAAGAAGAAGAAGAAGAAGAAGAAGAATAAGAAAATTTTGATGATGATGAAGAAGATGAAGCAAAAGAAGAAGGAATATAAGAAGAAGATTAGGAAGAATAAAACAGATGAAGAAGTATAAGAAGGAGAAGACAAAAGAAGAAGAAGAAGAAGAATAAGAAGAAGAAGAAGAAGAAGAAGAAGAAGAAAAAGAACTAGAAGAAGAAGAAAAAGACGAACAAGAAGAAAAAGAAGAAGAAAAGGTAGAAGAAGAAGAAGTTGAAGTTGAAGAAGAAGAAGAGAAGAAGATGTGAAGAAGTAGTAGAAGAAGAAGAAGAAAGAGGGGAAGAAGAAGAAGAAGGGGAGGAAGTAGAAGAAGAAGAGGAAGTAGAACAAGTAGAAGAATGCGAAGAAGAAAAAGTGGAAGAAGGAGAAGAGGAATAAGAAGAAGAAGAGGAAGAAGACGACAAAGAAGAAGAAAAAGAAAAAGAAGAATAAGAATAAGAATAAGAATAAGAATAAGAAGAAGAAGAACAAGAACAAGAAAAAGAAGAAGCAGAAGAAAATGATGATAAAGAAAAAGCAGAAGAAGAAGTAGTAGTAGTTGATTACGAAGAAGAAGAAGAAGAAGAAAAAGGAGAAGAAGAAAAAAGAATGAAAAGAAGAGCTTATAGTAGTAGTAGTAGAAGAAGAAGAAGAAGAAAAAGTTGAAGAAGTTGAAGAGGAAGAACTGAAAGAAGAAGAAGAATAAGAAGAAGAAAAGTAAGAAGAAGTAAAAGAAGAAGAAGAAGAAGAAGAAGAAGTAAATGAAGAATAAAAAAAGTAGAACGAAAAGGGGAGGAATAAGAATAAGAAGAAGAAGAAGAAGAAGAAGAAGAACAATTAGAAGAAGAAGAAGAAGGAAAAAGGAACAAGAAGATGAATGGTGAAGAAAAAAAAGAAAGAAGTGGAAGAGGTAAAAGAAGAAGAAGTAGAAGTAGAAGAACAAGTGGAAGAAGAAGAAGATCAAGAACAAGGAGAAGTAGAAGAAGAAGAAGAAGAAGAAGAAGAAGAAGGAGAGTAAGAAGAAGAAGAAGATGATGATGATGAAGTAGAAGAATAAAAAGAAGATGGAAGAAGAAGAAGTAAAAAGATAAGAAGAAGAAGAACAAGAAGAAGAAGAAAAAGAATAAAAGAAGAAGAAGAAGAAGACGATGAATAAGAAGAGAAAGAACAAGAAGAAGAAGAAGAAGAGGAACAAGATTAAGTACAACAAAAATAAGCAGAAGTGTTAGAAAAAGAAAAATTAGAAGAAGCAAAGGAAAAATAAGAAGAGGAAGAAGAAGAGGAGAAGAAGAAGAAGAACACGAAGAGGAAGAAGAAGAAGAAGAAGAGAAAGTTGAAGACGAAGAAGAAGAAGAGGAAAAAGAAAAAGAGGAAGAAGAAAAGGAAGAAGAAAAAGAGGACAGACAGGAAGAAGAAGAAAAAGATGATGATGACAAATATGAAGAAGAAGAAGAAGAAGAAAATGTAGAACTAGAAGAAGAAAGAGAAGAAGAAGTTGATGAAGAAGAAGAAGAAGAAGAAGAAGAAGATGTGGAAGAAGAAAAAGTGGAAGAAGGAGAAGAAGAAGAAGAAGAGGAGGAGAAAGAAGAAGAGGAAGTAAAAGAAGAACAAGAAGAAGAGGAAGAAGAAGAAAATGAAGAAGAAGAAGAAGAAGAAGAGAAAGAAGAATAAAAAAGAAGAGGAAGAAGATGGTGAAGATGATGAAGAAGTAGAAGAAAAGGAAGAAGAAGAAGAAGAAGATGTAGAAGGAGGAGAAGGAGAAGATGAAGAAGATGAAGAATAAGAAGAAGAAGTATTTGACGAAAAAGAAGAAGAAGAAGAAGAAAATGTAGACGTAGAAGAAGAAGAAAAAGAACAAGAAGAAGAAAAAGAACAAGAAGAAGAGGAAGAAGTAGAAGAAGAAGAAGAATATGAAGAATTAGAAGAATAAGAAGAAGAAGAAGAAGATGAAAAGTTAAAAGAACAAGCAGAACAAAGAGGATAAGAAGAAGAAGTAGTAGTACTAGTACTACAAGAAGAAGAAGAAGAAGAAGAAGAACAATGAGAAGAAGAAGAAGAAGATGAAGAATGAGATGAAGGAGAAGAAGATGAAGAAAAAGAAGTAGGATAAAAAGAATGAGTAGAAGAAGAAGAAGAAGAAGAAGGAGAATAGGAAGAAGAAGATAAAGATGAAGAAGAATAATAAGAAGAAGATGAATAAGAAGAAGAAGAGGAAGAAGAATAAGAAGAAGAAGAAGAGGAAGAAGAAGAAGAAGAAGTAGATGATGATGAAGTAGAAGCACAAGAACAAGAAGGAGAAGCAGAAGAAGAAGAAGAATTAGAAGAAGAAGTAGAAGAAGAAGAAGAAGAAGAATAAGAACAAGAAAAAAAAGAAGGAGAAGAAGATGAAGAAGGTGAAGATGAAGCAGAAGAAGAGGTAGAACAAGAAGAAGAAGAATAAGAATATGCAAAAGAAGAAGAAGAAGAAGAAGAAGAAGATGAAAAAGAAGAAGAAGAAGCAGAAGAAGAAGAAGAAGAAGAACAAAAAGAAGAAGATGAAGAAGGAAAAGAAGAAGTAGAAAAAAAGAAGATGATGATGACGAGGAGGAAGAAGAAAAAAGTAGTAGAAAAAGAAG
>JAIUJO010002144.1:60000-62884 GCA_023846275.1 Vanilla planifolia
AAGAAGAAGAAGAAGAAAAAGAAGAAGAAGAAGAGGAAGAAGAAGAGAAAGTAGAGGAAGAAGAAGAGGAAGAAGAAGTGGAAGAAGAAGAAGTAGGAGAAGAAGTACAAGAAGACGAAGAGGAAGAAGAAAAGTTGAAGAAGAAGAAAAAGTAAAAAAGGAAGTGCAAGAGGAAAAAGAAGAAGAATAAGAAGAAGAAGGAGAAGAAGAAGAAGAAGAAAAAAAAATAAGAAGAAAATGAAGAAGAAGTGGATGAAGAACAAGAAGATGATGAAGTAAAAGAAGAAAAAGAAGAAGAAGAAGAAAATTAATGAAAAGAAGAAGAGAAAGAATAAGAAGAAGAAGAGGAAATATAAGAAGAAGAAGAACAAGAAGAAGAAGAAAAAAATGAAGAAAAAAAGGAATACAAAGAAGAGCACAAAGAAGAAGAAGAAAAATCAGAAAAAGAAGAAGAAGGTGAAGAAGTAGAAGAAGAAGAAGTAGAAGAGGAAGAAGAAGTAGAAGAAGAACAAGAACAAGAACAAGAAGAAGAAGAAGAATTAGACGAAGAAGAAGTGGAACAAGAAGAAGAAAAAGAGGAAGAAGAAGAATTTGATGAAGAAGAGGAAGAAGATGAAGAAGAAGAAGTAGAAAAAGAAGTTGAAGAACAAGAAGATGAAGAAGAAGTTGAAGAAGAAGAGGAAGAATAAGATGTAGAAGAAGAAAATAAAGAAGTTACAAAAGAAGTAGAAGAAGAGTAATAATAATAATAATATTAAGAACAGGAAGAAGAAGAAAAAAGAAGAGGAAGAAGAAGAAGAAGAAGAAGAAGAAGAAGAAGAAGCAGAAGAAGAGGGAGAAGAAAAAGAAGATGGAGAAGAGCAAGAAGAAGAAGAAGAAGAAGAAGAAGAAGAGGAAGAAGAAGAAGAAGAAGAAGAAGACGAAGAAGAAGAGGAATAAGATGAAGAAGAAGAAAGAGAAGAAGAGGAGGAAGAAGAAGAAGAGAAAAAAGAACAATAAGAAGAAGAAGAAGAAGTAAAAGAAGAAGATAGAGAAGAAGAACAAGTAGAAGAAGAATAAGAAGAAAAAGAAGAATAAGAATAAGAAGAAAAAAGGGAATAAGAAGAAGAAGAAGCGTAAGAAGAAAAAGAATAAGAAGAAGAAGAAAAAGAAGAAGAAAAAGAAGAAGAAAAAGATGAAGAGGAAGAAGAAGAAGAAGAAGAAGAAGAAGAAGAAGGAGAAGAAGAAGAAGAAGTAGAAGAAGAGAAAGAAGAAGTGGTGGAAGAAGAAGAAGAAGTAGAAGATGAAGAAGTAGTGGTAGGAGATGAAGAAGACGACAAAGAAGTGGAAGAAGAAGAAGTGGAAGAAGAAGAAGAAGTAGAAGAAGAAGAGTAGGAAGAAGAAGAAGAAAAAGCAGAAGTAGTAGAAGAAGAAGATGAAGAAGTAAAAGAAGAAGAAGAAGAAGAATAAGAAGAGAAAGAAGAAGAAGTGGAAGAAGAAGAAGAAGAAGAGGAACAAGAGGAAGTGGGAATAGAAGAAAAAGAAGACGAGGAGCAAGAAGAAGAAGAAGTAGAAGAAAAGGTAGAACAAGATGTAGAAGAAGAGGAAGAAGAAAAAGAAGGCAAAGAACACGACAAAGAAGAAGAAAAAGGAGGAGGAGGAGAAGAAGAAGAAGAAGAAGATGAAGATGATGAAGAAGAAGAATAATAATAACAAGAAGTAGAAGAAGATGAAGTCAAAGAAGAAGAAGAAGAAGAAGAAGAAAAAGAAGGAGAAGAAATAGAGGTAGTAGAAGATGAAGAAGAAGAAGAAGAGGAAGAAGAAGAAGAAGAAGATGATGATGATGATTAAGATGATGAAGATGATGATGAAGAGGAAGAAGAAGAACAAGGAGTAGAAGAAGTAGTAAAAGATAAAGAAGAAGAAGGAAAAAAGGAAGAGGAAGGGGAAGAAGAAGAAGATGAAAATTAACTAGTAGATATATAAGAAGGAGAATTTGAAGAAGAAGATGAAGAAGAAGAAGAAGATGATGTAGTAGAAGAAGAAGTAGATGTAGAAGAAGATGTACAAGAAGAAGAGGAAGAAGAGGAAGAAGAAGAAGAGGAAGAAGAAGAAGATGAAGAAGAAGAAGCAAAAGTAACAAAATAGAGGAGAAAGAAAAAGAAGAAGATGAAGAAGAAAAAGAAGAAGAAAAAGAAGAAGAAGAAGAGGATGAAGAAGAAGAAGAAGAAGGAAAAGAAGATGAAGACGAAAACTAAGACGAAGAAGAAGAAGAAGAAGAAGAAGAAGAAGAGGAAGAAGAAAAAGAAGAAGAATATGGAGTTGAAGAAGATGAGGAAGAAGAAGAAGAAGTGGAAGAAGAAGAATAAGAAGAAAACCAAACTAGAAGAAGAAGAAGAAGAAGTAGAAGAAGAAGAAGAAGAAGTTGAAGAAAAAGAAGAGGGAGAAAAAGAAGTAGAGGAAGAAGAAAATGAAGAAGTAGAAGATGAAGAAAACTAAGAAGAAGAAGAAAAAGAAGAAGAAGAAATGAAAAAAGAAGAAGAGGAAGAAGAAAAGGTAGAAGAAGTAGTTGAATAATAATGATAATAATATTAATAAGAATAACTAAAATAAGAAGAATAACAAGAAGAAGAAGAATATTAAGATGAAGAAGAAGAAGAAGAAGAAGAAGAAGAAGAGGTAGAAAAAGAAGTGGAAGAGGTAGAAAAACAAGAAGAAGATGGGAATCAAGAAGAGAAAGTACAAGAAGAAGAAGAAGAAGAAGAGGAAGAAGAAGATGAACAAGAAGGAGAAGAAGAAGAGGAAGAAGAAGAAGAAGATGAAGCAATAGAAAATGAAGAAGAAGAAGATGATGATAAAGAAGAAGAGGTTGAAGAACAAGAAGAAGAAGAAGAAGAAGAAGAAG
>JAIUJO010001242.1:5000-7500 GCA_023846275.1 Vanilla planifolia
AAGAAGAAGAAGAAGAAGAAGACGAATAAGTAGAAGAACAAGAAGAAGAAGAGGAAGAAGAAGAAGAAGAAGAAGAAGTTGAGAAAGAAGAAGATGATGATGAAGAAGAAGAAGAAGAAGAAGGAAAAGATGAAGAAGATGTAGAAGAAGAAGTCGAAGAAAAGGAAGCAAGATGAGGAAGAAGAAGAAAAAGCAGAAGTAGAAAAAGAAGAAGTTGATGTGGAAGAAGAAGACGAGGAGGAGGAGGAAGAATAAGAAGAAGAAGAAGAAGAAGAAGAATTAGAAGAAGAAGAAGAGGAATAAGAAAAAGAAAAAGACGAAGAAGAACAAGAACAAGAAAAAGAAGAAGAAGAAGAACAAGAAGAAGAAGTTGAACAAGAGGAAGAAGAAGAAGTAGTAGAATTACAAGAAAAAGATGAAGAAGAAAAGAATAAGAAGAAGATGATGATGATGTATAAGAAGAAGTATAAGTAGTAGAAGAAGAAGTATTAGAAGATGGAGAAGAAGAAGAAGAAGAAGAAGAAAAGGAAGAAGAAGAAGAAGAGGAAGTTGTAGCAGAAGAGGAGGAGGAGGAGAAAGAAGAAGAAGAAGAAGAAGAAGGGGAAGAAGACGAAGAAGATGACAAAGAAGAAGAAGAGGAAGAAGAAGAAGAAGAAGAAGAAGGAGGATAAATAGAAGAAGAAGTAGAAGAAGAGGAAGAAGAATAGACGATGATGATGATGATGAAGAAGAATAGAAAGAAGAAGAAGAAGATGTAGAAGAAGAAGATGATGATGAAGAAGAAAATGAAGAAGTTAAAGATGGAGAAGAGGAAGAAGAAGAAGAAGAAGAGGAAGAAGAAGAAGAACAAGAAGAAGAGGAGGAGAAGAAGAAGAACAAGAAGAAGAGGTGGTGTAATAGCCTTACTTTTTCTTTATTTTATTTGAAAGAGCTCTTTGAGATTAGTCTAACGATGTTTAGTTTATAATTTTTGGAGTTTTAAGGAATAAATTATGAATTTTTAAAGATTTGGATAGATTTGTAATATTGAGGATATATTTGTAATTTTGTAAATGTCGGTATAGTTCAATTCATTTTAGCGGAAGTTATATTTGTAATTTTTAAGTTGTTGGCTGCGCAGGGTATATATGCAATTTTAGGAATTTTATCGTAGGTTTATTTCTCCGAGCAGAGGATATATATGCAAATAAAAATTTGAAAAACACTTATACGAACACACTACGAGGAGGTTGTCAGAGTGCGAGGGCGAGATTTCCAACGACTGTCACTGTGCTCCGCGAGGTTCCGACCCACTACAGTAATAACCAGCGAGGATTTCTGTAAGGTAAGAAATAATTTATTCATCGTTAGGGTTATGTAAAGTTTTTCGGTGAGCGGCGGAGACCGAGAAGGCGGAAGCTGAGCTGGATTCGACCGATTCAGCACGTGAAACGGCCGATTTAGTCCCGACGAAAAGGTTCGACTTCACCGGACGCATAGGAGAGAGAGAGAGAATATATATATATATATATTTATATATATATATATATTTATATATATAAATATATATGACAGAAAACCTGTCCATGCCTTTCGACCGGGTCGCGCGGCTTAACCGGGAGCCCCGGGCACGGGTGGTCCAGCGCTGATGGAACCCAATAGTTGATCAAGGAATTTTGGGAATTTTAGAAACTCATTTTGGAAAGCTGTTTGGGAAAGCTTTTAGAAAGAAGAATTTTTAATTGTTTGGGAAAAGTTTTTAGAAAGCAACTTTTGGCTAATAAGTATATTTTAAGTTGATTTTGTTTGCATTATGGGCTTGTAGGGTATTAAGAAAGGTAAGAAGTGGGCAATAAAATTTGGTACAGCAAATCGAGGTAGATAAATTCCTAACCCTGTGGTGTAGCACAATATTATATATTTTTACATGGTTTCTTATTATCACATGGTGTTTTGGTTCTTACTTATGTGTTTGCATGAAAACTAAAAAAGAAGAAATACATGGTATGATAATGAAATAAAAAGGAAGAAACAATATGGAAAGAAAGGTCTTTTGATATGACATAATCATTTGGAATTATGATTGGAAAATGGCAAATATAAAAAAGGGATTCCCAGAGAACATTATCTTCACCATTAGGCCCAGCGTGTTGGATCGTAGGGTATCGATCTTCGGATCAGATATCTGCCTAGTGTTATGTGCTATGACTCCATGATTATTACACCAGGCCCAACGTGTTGGATGGTAGGGTTGTTACTAAACCTACCTGGTGGCACTAGGCCCAGCGTGTTGGATCGCAGGGTATCGATCTTCGGATCAGATATCTGTCTAGTGTTATTTGCTTGGTTGATGTTGGTTGGAGGTCATTTGCTTGATTGGATCCATAGGATAATGCGTCGAACGGAATCGGGCCCGAGAATAACACACCTATAAGAAACTGTCATTTCTTTTGGTATATCATCTGGCATTATATATTACATTTGATATGGTTTTATCTTTATGTATATGATTCATCTTTAC
>JAIUJO010001242.1:20000-22500 GCA_023846275.1 Vanilla planifolia
AGGAGAAGATGAAGAAGTAGAGAAAGAAGAAGAAGATGATGAAGAAGATGATGAAGAAGAAGAAGAAGAAGAAGAAGAAGAAGAAGAAAAAGAGTAGAAGAGGAAGAGGAAAAAGAAGAAAAATGAGGAGGCGAAGGAGGAGAAGAAGAAGAAGAAGAAGAAGAAGAAGAAGAAGACGATGAAGAAGACAAAGAAGGAGGAGGAGGTGAAGGAGAAGAAGAAAAGGAGAGGAGAAGAAGAAGAACAAGAAGAATAAAAAGAAAAAAAGGAGATGAAGAAGGAGTATTGAAGAACAAGAAGAATAAGAAGTACAATTAGAATAAGAAGAAGAAAGTGGAGAAGGGGAAGGGGAAGAAGAAAAAAATAATGAATAAAAATAAGAAGAAGAAAAAATCGACAAGAATAAGAAGATGAAGTTGAAGAAGAAGATGAAGAAGGAGAAGTAGAGGAAGGAGTGGAAGATGAAGAAGAAGAAGAAGAAGAAGGAGAAGTAGAAGATGAAGAAGAGGGAGAAGAAGAAGAGGAAGAGGACAGAGAAGAAGAGGAACAAGAATAAGAACAAGAATGAGAACAAGTAATAGAAAAGAAGAAGAAGAAGAAGAAGATGATGATGATGAAGAAGAAGAAGAAGAGGAAAAAAAAGAAGAAGGAGAAGAAGAAGTTGGAGAAGAAGAAGAAGATGGAGAGGAATATGATGAAGAAGAAAAAGTAGAAGAAGTACAAGGAGGAGAAGAAGAAGAAGAGAAGAAGAAGAAGAAAAAGAAGAAGAAGAAGATGATGATGATGACGACGAAGAAGAAGTAGAAAAAGAAGAAGAGAAGAAGAAGAAGAAGAGAAGAAGAAGTAGAAAAAGAAGAAGAAGAAGAAGATGATGATGATGATGAAGAAGTAGAAGATGATGAGAAGAATAATATTAATATTCAAAATAATAACAATAGATTGCATAATAATCATATTAATAATAATAAGGAGTAGTAGAATAAGAATTAGAAGAAGAAAAAGAAGAAGAAGAAGAGTCAAAAGGAGAAGAAGAAATAGAATAAGAAAAAGAAGAAAAAGAAGAAGAAGAAATGGAGAAGAATAAGAAGGAGTAGTAGAGGGAGAAGTTGCAGGAGGAGGAGGAGGAGGAGAAGAAGAAGAAGAAGAAGAAGAAGAAGAAGAAGGAGAAGAAGAAGGAGATGGAGAAGAAGAAAAAGAAAAAGAATAAGAATAAGAAGAAGAAGAAGAAAATGGAGAAGAACAAGAAGAACAAGATATAGAAGAATAAAAAAAAAAAGCAGAAGAAAAAGTAGAAGCATAGCAAGGCGAGGAAGGGGTAGAAGAAGAGCAAGAAGAAGAAGAAAAGGAAGATAAAGAAAAAGGAGGAGCAGGAGGAGGAGGAGAAGTAGAAAAAGAAGAAGAAAAGAAGAAGAAGGAGAAGAAGAAGAAGAAGAAGAAGAAGAAGATGAAGAAGAATAAGAAGAAAGAGAAAAGATGAAGTAGAGGAAGATGAAGGGAAAGAGGAAGAAGAAGAAGGAGGAGAAGGAGGAGGAGAAGAAGAAGAAGAAGAAGAAGGAGAAGAAGTAGAAGATGAAGAAGGGGAACAAGAAGGGGAACAAGAAGAAGATGAAGTAGTAGAAGAAGTAGAGAAAGAAGAAAAAGAAGAAGAAGAAATAGTAGAAGAAGAAGATTAACAAGAACAAGAATAGTTAGAAGAAGAAGAGAAAGAAGAAGAAAAAGAAGAAGAAGAAGAAGAAGTAGAAGAAGAAGAAGGAGAAGGAGAAGAAGAAGTGGAAGAAGAAGAAGATAAAGAATAAGAATAAAATAATAATAATAATAATAATCTTTATAATGTTAAAAATATTGATAATAAAAAGAATAATAATCATATTAATAATAATAAGGAGTAGAAGTGTTAGAATAAGAAGAAGAAGAAGATGATGATGATGAAGAAGAATAAGAAGTAGAAGATGAAGAAGAAGAAGTAGTAGAAGAAGAAGAGAGGAAGGTGAAGAAGAAGAAGAAGAAGAAGAAGTAGAAGAAGAAGAAGAAGAAGAAGAAGCAAAACAAGAAGAAAAAGATGATGATGATGATGACGAAGAAGAAGAAGAAGAAGAAGACGACAAAGAAGAAGAAGAAGAAGAGGAAGAAGAATTAGAAGAAGAACGAGAAGAATGAGAAGAAGAAGAAGAAGAAAAAGAGGAAGAAGAAGAAGAAGAAGAACAATAAGAAGAAGATGCAGAAGAAATG
Organism: Vanilla planifolia; assembly: GCA_023846275.1. Lineage (NCBI taxonomy): Eukaryota > Viridiplantae > Streptophyta > Magnoliopsida > Asparagales > Orchidaceae > Vanilla > Vanilla planifolia. Next base: position 22,230 of record JAIUJO010001242.1, read on the forward strand.
AAAGAAGAAAATGATGGCAAAGAAGAAGAAGAAGGACCAGAAAAAGAAGGAGAATAAGGGGAAGAAGAAAGAGAAGAAGAAGATGAAGACGAAGAAGGAGAAGAGGATGGAGAGGAAGAACAAGAATTAGAAGAAGAAGAAGATGAAGAAGAAGTAGAAGAAGAAGAAGAAGAAGAAGAAGAAGAAGAAGAAGAAGTAGAAGATTAAGATGAAGAAGAAAAAGAAGAAGTAAAAGAAGAAGAAGATGTAGAAGAAGAAAATTAAAAAGACA
>JAIUJO010001242.1:32500-35000 GCA_023846275.1 Vanilla planifolia
AAGGAGAAGAAGGAGAAGTAAAAGAAGAAGAAGAAGAAGAAGAAGAAGAAGGAGATGAAGGATAAGAAGAAGAAGAAGAAGAAGAAGAGGATGTAGAAGGAGAAGAAAAAGAAGAAGGAGAAGAAGAAGAAGAAGAAGAAGTAGAAGAAGAAGAAGAAGAAGAAGAAGAAGAACATGAAGAAGATGTAGAAGAAGAAGAGGAAGAAGAATAAGACAAAGAAGAAGAAGAAGAAGAAAAGAAGTAGAAGAAGAAGTAGAACTAGTAGTAGTAGAAGAAGAAGAAGGATAAGATGAAGAAGAAGAAGAAGAAGACGAACAAGAGATGGAAGAAGAAGATGTCGAAGAAGAAAAAGAAGAATAACAAGAAGGAGAAGAAGAAGAGGAAGAACAAGAAGAAGAAGAAGAAGAAAAAGAAAAACAAGAAGATAGAGGAGGAGAAGAAGATGATGAAGAAAGAGAAGAAGAAGAAGAAGAAGAAGAAGAAGAATAAGAAGAAGAAAAAGAAGCAAAAAAAGAAGAAGAGAAAGAAGAAGAAGAAGAAGAAGAAGAAGAAAAAAAAGGAGAAGAACAAGAAGAAGGAGAAAAAAAAGATGAAGAAGAAGAGTAAGAAGAAGAAGAGAAAGAAGAAGAAGAAGGAGAAGAAGAAAAAGGAGAAGAACAAGAAAAACAAGGAGAAAATAAAGAAGAAGAAAAAGAAAGAGAAGAAGAAGAAGAAGAAGAAGTAGAAGAAGGAGGAGGAAGATGAGGTGGAGGAGGAGGAGAAGAAGAAGAAGAAGAGAAGGAAGATGAAGAAGGAGAAGAAGGAGAAGTAAAAGAAGAAGAAGAAGAAGAAGAAGGAGATGAAAGATAAGAAGAAGAAGAAGAAGAAGAAGAAGGAGAGCAAGATGAATAGGAAGAAGAAGAAGAAGAAGAAGAAGAGCGAGAAGAAGAAAAAGATGGTGAGGAAGATGAAGAAGAAGAAGAAGAAGAGGATGTAGAAGGAGAAGAAAAAGAAGAAGGAGAAGAAGAAGTAGAAGAAGAAGAAGAAGATGAAGAACATGAAGAAGATGTAGAAGAAGAAGAGGAAGAAGAATAAGACAAAGAATAAGAAGAAGAAGAAAAGAAGTAGAAGAAGAAGTAGAACTAGTAGAAGAAGAAGAAGAAGAAGGACAAGATGAAGAAGAAGAGGAGGAAGAAGAAGAAGATGAAGAAGGAGATGAAGAAGAAGAAGATGAAGAAGGAGTTGAATAAGAAAAAGATGAAGAAGAAAATGAAGAAGTAAAATAACAAGATGAAGAAGAAGAATAAGAATAAGAAGCAGAAGAAGAAGACGAAGGAGAAGGAGGAGGAAGAGGAGAAGAAGAAGAAGAAGAAGCGAAGGAGAAGATAAAGGAGGAGGAGGAGGAGGAGAAGAAAAGGACAGGACAAGAAGAAGAAGAAGAAAAAAAAAGACGAAGAAGGAGTAGAAAAGGATCAAGGAGAAGAAGAACAAGAAGAAGAAGAACTGCAATTAGAATAAGAAGAAGAAGAACAAAGAGAAACGCAAGGAGAATAGGAAAAAGAATAAGAAGAAGAACAAAAAGGAGAAGAACAATAAGATGAAGAAGTTGAAGAAGAAGAACAAGACAGAGAAGAGGAAGGAGTAGAAGATGAAGAAGAAGGAGAAGAAGAAGAAGATAATGATGATGAAGAAGAAGAAGAAGATGAAGAAGAAGATGGAGAAGAAAAAGAAGACGAAGAAGAAGAAGAACAAGAAGAAGTACAAGAAGAAGAAGAATAAGAAGAAGATAAAAAAGGAGAAGAAGCAGAAAAGATGAAAAAGAAGTGGAAGAAGAAGAAGAAAAGTAGATGTAGTAGTAGTAGTAGAAGAAGAAGAAGAAGAAAAAGAAAAAGGAGAAAAAGAAGAAGAAGAAGAAGCAAAAGAAGATGAAGAAGAAGAAGAAGTAGAAAAAGAAGAAGAAGAAGAAAAAGAAGAAGAAGAAGTAGAAGAAGAAGAAGAAGAAGAAGATGATGACGAAGAAGAATAAGAAGAGGAAGAAGAAGAAGAGGAAGAAGAAGACGAAGAGGAAGAAGAGGAAGAAGAAGAAGAAGAGGAAGAAGAGGAAGAAGAAGTAAAGAAGTAGTAGCTGTAGTAGAAGAAGAAGAAGAAGATGAAGAAGAAGAACTAGAAGAAGAAGAAGATGGAGGAGAAGAAGAAGAAGGAGGAGAAGAAGAAGAAGAAAGAGAGGAGGACAGAGTAGAAGAGGAAAATGAAGAAGAAGAAGAAGAAGAAGAGGAAGAGGAAGAAGAATTATAATAACGATAACAACAATAATAATATATATGATAAGAAGAATAAAAAAAAGAAGAAGAAATAGAAAAAGAAGTAGAATTAGAAGAAGAACAAGAAGAAGAAGAAGGAGAAGGAGAAAAAGAAAAATAATAAGAGGAAGAAGAAGAAAAAAAAAGAAAAAAAGGAGAAGAAAAAGAAGAAGTTGAAGAACAAGAAGATGAAGAAGGACAAAAAGAAGATAAAGGAGAA
>JAIUJO010003661.1:0-12500 GCA_023846275.1 Vanilla planifolia
CCACCTCCGCCTCCGCCGCAGCCTCCTCGTCCCCCCCTGCTGCCCAGTCCGCATCCTCCTCCTTCATCCTCCTCCGTCCTCCTTCTTCTCTGCTGCGACTGCTCCTCCCCCCGCCCCCCCTTCTCCGTCCCAGCCTCAGCCTCCGCCCGAACTCCCCAGTCATACGCCGCCGCCTACTCCTCCTCACCCTCCGCCGCCGCCGCCTCCTCCGCTTGTCCCGCCGCCTGCCCCGCCTCCGCCTAATCCGCCTGCTCCAGCCCCCGCGCCCTCCCCGCCGCCTCAACCCGCCTCCCCCCGCGCTGTACTCCGTCCGCCGCCCCCGCCGCCCCTCCGCCTCCCTCCCCGCCTCCGCCCCCGCCTCCAGCCTCATCCGCCCCCTTCCCGCAGCCCCCGTCCACCATAACTCCCGCCTCGGCGCCCGCGGCGGCTCCGCCGCCGCCCTCCCCGATCCGCCGCCACCTCCTCCCCCTCCGCTGACGTGCGCCACCACCACCTCCGCCTCCCCCGCCCCCGCCTCCTGCCTCCTACGACGCCGCCGCCCTCTCCTCCGCCCCCTCATCCCCCGCCCCCGCCTCCTCCTCCGCTCTACTACGCCGTCCGCAACCACCACACTCCCCCCCCCCCCCGGCTGCGTCGCCCCGCGCGCGCATACCACATCAACACCCACACCATACAACAACTACAAAACAAATATCACACAGATATCAACAACTCAAACAACTTCACCTACTCATCTACATCTAATATCATAATCATACTATCATACTCTTCATCCTCAACTACTCATCTACATAACAACTAATCAACTTCACCTTTATCATCTTCTTCTCTCTCCTCTTTCTCCCTTCTACTTCGAAATATTCTTTTTCATCTTTCCATGTTCATCTTCATCATCATCTTCTTTTTCTTCTTCTTAGTCTTCTTCTTCTTACGTCTCTTTTCTTCTTCTTCGACACTTCTTTTTCTTCTTTCATCTTCTTCTTCTTCTATCTCTGTTCATCCACTTCTTCTACTTCTTCTTCTTTGCCTTCTTCTTTCCCCTCTTCTTCTTCTTCTTCTTCTCTTATCTTCTTCTACTTCTTCTTCTACATCATTTTCTACTTCTTCTTCATCTTACATTTCCTTCTCCTATTTCTTCTTATTCTTCTCCTACTCCTCCTCCTCCTCCTTCTTCTTCTTCATCCTTCTTCTTCATCTTCATCTTCCTCTATATTCCTCTTCTTCTTCTTCTTCTTCTTATTCCAATTCTTCTTCATCTCCTTCTTCTTGTTCTTCTTCTTCTTCAACTTCTTCTTCACTTCTTCTTCTTCTCCTTCTTCATTGCCTTCTTCTTCTTCTTCCTCTTCTACTTCTACTTCTTCATATTCTTATTCTTCATCATTATCATCATCTTTGTCTTCTACTTCTCCTTTTCTTGTTCTTTGCCATCGTTTTCTTCTTCTTCTTCTTCTTTTACTACAATTACCACTCTTCTTCTTCTACTTCTCCCTCTTCTTCTTCTACTTCTTGTTCTTCGTCTTATTCTTCTTCTTCTCCTTCTTCTTCTTTGATTTCTTTTACTTTTTCTTCTTCTTCTATTGTTTCTTATTGTTCTTCTTCTTTTTTATCATCTTCTTCATCTTCTTCGTCTTCTTCTTATTCTTTTTCTCTTCTTCTTCTTTATTTTCTTCTTCTTCTTATTCCTCTTCTTCGTCACGTTTCTTCACATTCTTCTTCTTCTTCTTCTTCTTAATCTTAACATTCTTTTTGTTCTTCTTATTCTACTTTAGCTTCTTCATCTTCCTCTCGTTCTTCATTTTCTTTTTGTTCTTCGTCATATTTTTCTTCTACTTCTTATTCTTATTCTTATTCTTATTCTTCTTCATCTTCTTCTTCTTCTTACTATTCTTCTTCTTTTCTTCTTCTTCTTCTTCTTCTTATTGTTCTTTGTTTTTTTCTTCTTTTCTTCTTATTATTATTCATCTTCTTCTTCTTCTTATTCTTCTCCATCTTGTCCTTCTTTTTCTACTTCTTCTTCTTCTTCTTCTTCGTCATCCTCTTCTTCTTCTTCTTCTCCTTCCTCTTCATCTTTTCCTTCTCCTTCCTCATCTTCTTCTTCATCTTCTTCTACCTCTTCTTCATCTTCTTCTACATCTACATCTTCTTCTTCTTCTTCTTTTTCTTTTTCTTTTCTTTATTTTCTCCTTCTCCTTCTTCTAATACTTCTTCTTCTTCTTTTACTTCTTTTCTTTCTCTCCTTCTCCTTCTTCTTTGCCTTTTACCTCTTCTTCTTCTATTCTTCTCCTTCTGCTTCTCCTTTTTCTTTTATTTCTTTTGCTTCATCTTCTTCTTCTTCTACTTCTTGTTCTTCTTCTTCTTCTTCTCAATTGCCTTCTTTGTTTTCTTCTTCTTCTCCATCTTATTCTTATTTATCTTCATCTTCTTCTTCTTCTTCTCCTTCTACTTTTACTTCTTCTTATGCCTCTCCTTCCCCTTCTACTCCTTTTAGACCTTCCTCTCCTTCTTCTCCTTCTTTTGCTTCTTCTCCCTCTTCTTCTTCTTCTTCTTCTTCTTCTTCTTTTCTACTTCTTCTTCATCATCTTCTTTTTCTCTTCTTTTCTTTTTCTTCTACTTGTTGTTCTTTTTCTTTTTCTTCTCCTTCTCCTTCTTCTTCTTCTTCTTTTTCTTCGTCAACATCTACTTATTCTTCTTCTTCTTCTTCTATATCTCTTTTTTTTCTTCTGCTTGTTCTTCTACATGTTCTTCTCCTTCTTCCTCCTCTTATTCTTCTTCATTTTTGTCTTCTTCTTTTTCATCTTTTTCTTCTTTTTCTTTCTCTTTTTCTTCAACTTCTTCGTCTTCTTCTTCTTCTTCTTGCACTTCTTCTTCTTCTTCTTCTTCTTTGTCTAAGACTTCTTCTTCTTCAACTTGTTCAACTACATCATTTTCTTCTTCTTCTTCATCTTCTTTTTCCTCTTCTTCTTCTTCTTCTTTTTTCTTCTTCTTCTTTTTTCTTCTTCTTCTTCTTTTTCTACTTCCTCTCCTTCTTCTCCTTCTTCTCTTTCCCTATATCTTCTCCTTCTCCTCTTTCTTCTTCATCTTCTTCTTCTTCTTCTATTCCTTCTTCTTTATATTCTTCTTCTTTTTCTACTTGTTCTTCTTCTTCCTTTTCCTTCTTCTGCTTATTCGACTTCTTCTTCTTCTTCTTCTCTTCTTTGTCTTCTTCCACTTTTTCTTCTTCTTTGTTCTTGAGGTTCTTCATCTTTTTCATCTTCTTCTTCTTCTTCTTCTCTAGTTCTACTTCTTCTTTATCTTCTTCGTATTCTTCTTCTTCTTCTTCTTCTTCTTCCTCTTCTTCTTCTTCTTCTTCTTCTTCCTCTTTCTTTTCATCTCCATCATCTTCTTCATCTTCTTCTTCTTTTTCTTCTTCTTCTTCTTATTCTTCTTCTCCATCTTCTTCGTCTTCTTCTTCTTCTTCTTCGACTTTTCTTTTTCTTCTTTCTCTTCTTCATTTTTTCTTCTTCCCCTTCTTCTACTTGTTCTTCTTATTCTTCTTCTTGTTCATCTTTTTCTTCTTCTTCCTCTTCTTCATCTTCTTCTTTTTCTTCTCTTCTTCTTCTTTTTATTCTTCTTCTAGTTGTTGTTCTTGTTCTACTACCTTTTCTTCTTCTTGTTCTTCTTCTTCATCTTCTTCTGCTACTTCTTCTCGTTCTCCTTCTTCTTCTCCTTCTTCTTCTTCAACTTTTCTTCATCTTCTTCTTTATCTTCTTTTACTTCTACTTCTTTTTCTTCTTATTCTTCATTTTCTTTTCCTTCTTTTTCTTCATGATCTTCATCATCTTCTTCTTCTTCTAATGCTACCACTACTGCTTCTTTTTCTTCCTATTCTTCTTTACTTCTTCTTCTTCATTGGCTTCTTTTTCTTCTCATTCTTCTTTTTGTTCTTGTCCTTCTTCTTCTTCCTCTTCTTCAACTACTATTACCTCCACTTCTCTTTCTTCTTCTTCTTCATCATCATCATCATCATCTTCTTCTTCTTTCTTCTACATTTTCTTCTTCTTCTTCATTTTCTTCTTCTTATTCATCTTCTTCGTCTTCTCATTCTTCCCCATCTTCTTCTTCTTTTTGTACTTCTTTTCCTTGTTGTTGTTGTTGTTGCTGTTCTTCTTCTTCTTCTTCTTCTTCTCCATCTTCTTCTTCTTCATCTTCCCCTTCTTCTTCTTCTTCCTCGCCTTTCTTGCCGTCTACCTCACCTTCTTCTTCCTCTTCTTTAACTTCTTCTGCATCTCTTCTTCTCCTTCTCCTTCCTCTTCTCTTCTTCATCTTCTCCTTCTTCTTCTTCTTCTTTTTCTTCTACAACATCTCCTTCTTCTTCTTTGTGTTCTCCCTCTTTTTTTCTTCTTCTACTTGTTCTTCTGCATTTTCTACTTCTTCTTCTTCTTCTTCTTCTTCTCCTTCTTCTACTTCTTCTTCTTTTGCTTCTTCTCTTCGTCTTCTTCTTCTTCTTCTTCTACTTCTTCTACTTCTTCTACTTCCTCTTCTTCTTCTTCTTCTTCTTCTTCTTCTTCTTCTTCTTCTGGTTCTTCTTCTTCTTTTTTTTTTGTCTTCTACTTCCTCTTCTTCTTCTTCTTCTTTTCTTCTTCTTCTTCCTCTTTTTTTGCTTCCTCTACTTCTACTCCTTTTTTATTTCCTCTGTATCTTCTCCTTCTTCTCCTTGTTCTTCATCTCTTCTTCTTCTTCTTCCTCTTCATTGCATTCTTCGTCTTTTTTCTACTTGTCTTCTTCTTCTTCTTCCTTCTTCTTATTCGTCTTCTTCTTCATCTTCATCCTTCATCTTCTTCTTCTTCTTCTTTGTCTTCTTCTTCTTTTTCTTCTTTTTCTTTATATTTTTCTTGTTCTTCGTCTTCTTCTTCTTCTCCTTCTTCTTCTTCTTCTTCTTCTTCTTCTTCTCTTCTTCATCGTCTTCTTATTCGTGTTCATCTTCTTCTTCTTCTTCTTTTTCTTCGTCTTCTTCTTCTTATTCTTCTGCTTCTTCATCATCTTCTTCTTCTTCTTCTTTTTCAACTTCTTCTTCTTCTACTACTGCTTATTCTTCTACTCCTTCCTTTTCTTCTAGTCCACCTCCTCCTCCTGCTTCTTCTTCTTCTTCACCTTTTCTTCTTCTATTTTTTTCCTTCTAATTCTTCTTCTTCTAGTACTACTACTTCTGCTTCTCCTTTTCTCTTCTTCTTCTTCTTCTTCTTCTTCTTCTTCTTCTTCTTCTTTTTCTACATCTTCTTCTTCTACTTCTTTTCCTTCTTCTTCTTCTTCTTCTTCTTCATCTTCTTCTTCTTCTTCTTGTACTTCTTCTTCTTCTCCTCCTCCTCCTCCTCCCCTTCCTCCTTCTCCTTCTTCTCCAGCTACTCCTTCTTTTGGATCTTCCCTTTTTTCCTCTTCTATGTCTTCTTCTTCCTCTTCTTCTTTTCATCTACCTCTTGTTCTTCTTATTCCTCTTCTTGTTTTTCTTCTTCTTCTTCTTCTTCTTCTTCTTCTCTTTCTTCTTCTTCTTTTTCTTCTTCTTTTTCTTCTTCTTCTTTTTCACCTTCTTCTTCTTCTTCTTATTCTTCTCCTCCTCAATCCTTTCCTCTTGTTTTTCTTTTTCATCTTCTTCTCCTTATCCATCTCTTTTTTCCCCTTTCTCCTTCTTCTACTTCTCCTTCTAATTCTTCTTCTTCTTCTTCTATTACTACTACTTCTTTTCTTGCTTTTTCTTCTTCTTCTTCTTCTTCTTCTTCTTATTCTTGATATTCTTCTTCCTCTTCTTCTTCATCTTATTCTTCTTCTTCATCTTATTCTTCTTCTTCATCTTATTCTTCTTCTTCATCATCATCATCATCTTCTCTTCTTCTTTCTCCTCTTCCTCTTCTTCTTCTTCTTCGACTCCTTTTTCTTCTTTTTCTTCTTCTTCTTCTTCTTCTTCTGCTTCTTCTTCTTCTTCTTCTTTTTCTTGTTTTTCTTCTTCTTCTTCTTCTTCTTCTTCTTTTTCATCTTCTTCTTCTTCTCTTTCACTTCTACTTCTTCTTCTTCTTCTTTTTTCTTATCTTCTTTTATTCTGCTTCACCTTCTTCTTCTTCTTCATTTCTCTTCTTTTTCTTCTTCTTCATCTTCTCCTTCTTCTTCTTCTTCCTTTGTTCCTTCTTCTTCTTCTCCTTCTAATTATTCTTCGTTTACTACTACTACTTCTTCATCACCTTTTCACTTCTCCTTCTTCTTCATCTTCTTCTAATTATTCTTCTTCTTCTTCCTTTTAATCTTGTTCTTCTTCTTCTTCTCTTTCATCCACTTCTTCTTCTTCTTCTTCTTTGTCTTCTTTTTCATCTTGTTCAACTTATTTGACATGTTCATCTTCTTCTTCTCCATCTACATTCTCTACTTCTTAATCGTCTTCTTCTTCTTCTTCTTTGTCTTCTTCCTCTTCTTTTTTCTCTTCTTCTTCTTCTTCTACTTCAACTTCTTCTTCCTCTTCTACTCCTTCTTCTTCTTCTTCTTCTTCTTCTTCTCCTTCTTCTCCTTCTCCTACTCCTACTTCTTCTTCTTCTCCATCCAATTCTTCTTCTTCTTGTTCTTCATCTTCTTCTTCTTCGGCTTTTTCTTATTCTTCTTCTACTTCTTCTACTTCTTTTTCTTGTCTTCCTCTTCTTCTCCTTCTCTTCCTTCAGCTTCTTCTTCTTCTTGTACTTCTTCTTGCGCATCTTCTTCCTGTTCTTTTTCTTCTCCTTTTTCTTCTTCTTCTTCTTCAACTTCTCTTCGTCTTACACTTCTTCGTCTTACTCCTCTAATTGTTCGTTATCCATTTTTTTTTGCCTTCTTCTTCTCCTTCTTTTTCTTCTTCATGTTCTACTTCTTCTTAATGTCCTTCTTCTTCTTTTTCTTCTTCTTTTTCTTCTTTTTCTTCATATTTTTCTTCTTCTTCTTATTTTCCTCTTCATCTTCATCTTGTTCTAATTCTTCTTCAACCTTCTTCTCCTTCTCCTTCTCCTTCTTCTTCTCCTGCTTTTTCTCTTCTACTTCTTCTTCTTCTTCTTCTTCTTTTTCTTCTTCTTCTTCTTCTTCTTCTTCTTGTACTTCTTCTTCCTCTTTGTCTTCTTCTTGTTCTTATTCTTCTCTTTTTACTTCTTCTTCTTCTTCTTCTCCTTCTTCTACTTCTTCGTCTTCCATTTCTTCGTCTTCCTCCACTTCTTCTTTGTCATCTACTTCTTCGCCGTCTTCTTCTTCTTCTTCTTCTTCTTATGTTCTTCCTTTTGTTTTCCTTCTTCTTCTTCTTCTTCTTCTTCTTCTTCTTCTCCTCCTCCTTCTCCTTCATCTTCTTCTTCTTCTTCTTCTTCTCTTTCCTTCTTCTTCTTCTTCTTCTCTTTCTTCTTCTTTTTTTTCTTCTTCTTCTTCTTCTTGTCCTGTCGAACATCTCGTTCTCCTTCTTCTCCTTCTTGTTCTTCTTCTTCTTCATCCTCTTCGTCATCTTCTTCTTCTTATTTGACTTCAAGTTCTTCTTTTACTTCTTCTTCTTCTTCTTCTTTTTTCTTCTTCTTCTTCTTCTTCTTCTTCTACTTCTTCTTCTTCTTCTTCTCTCTCCATCTTTTTTTCATGTTCATCATCGTCTTCTTCTTCGTCATCTTCATCTTCATCAGTTTCTTGTTCTTCTTCGACTTATTCTTCTTCTTCTTCTTCTTCTTATTCTTATTTTTTCTTTTTTTGCATCTTCTTCTTCCTCTTCATCTTTTTCTTTTTCCTCATCTTCTTCTTTATCGTCTTCTTCTCCTTCTTCTTCTTCTTTTTCTTCTTCTTTTTCTTCCTCTTCTTCTTCTCTTCTACTACTTCTTCATCTTCCTCCTCTTTCTCTTCTTCTTTCATCTTTGTCTTCTTCATCGTCTCCATCTTCTTCGTCGTCTTCTTCTACTTCTTCTACATCCTTTTCTTCTTCTTCTTCTTCTTCATCTTCTTAATTTCCTTCTTCATCTTCTACTTCTTCTTTTTCTTCTATTACTTCCTCTTCAAAGTTTGATTTTTTCTTCTTCTTCATCATCTTCTTCTTGTTCTTCTTCTTCATCCTCTTCTTCTTCTTTTCTACTTCCCTTATTTTTCTTTTTCTTCTTTTTCTTCTTCTTCTTCTTCTTCTTCTCCTTATTCTTCTTCTTCTTCTTCTTCTTCTTGTTCGTATTCTACTTCTTCTTCTTTGTCTTCTTCTTCTTTTTTTTCTTCTTCTCTTTCTTCTTCTACTTTTACTTCTAATTCTTCTCTTCTTCTCATACCTTTTCTTTTTTACCCCTTTCTTCTTCTTCTTCTTCTCCATCTTTTTCTTCTTCTTTTTCATCTTCTTCTTCCTCTTCTTCATCTTCTTGTTCATCTTGGACTTATTTTTCTTCTTGTCCTTCTTCTTCTTCTTCTTCTTCGCCTTCTTCTACCTCTTCTTCTTCTCCTTCTTCTTCCTCTTCATCTTCTTCTTCTTCTTCTTCCTCTTCTTCTTCTTCTTCTTCTTCTCAATCCTCTTCTTCTTCTTCTTCTTCTCCTCACTATTCTTTTCTTCTACTTCCTCTTCTTCTTCCCCTTCTTCCACTTCTTCTTCTCTTCTTCTCTTCTTCTTTTCTTCTTCTACTCCATCTTCTTCTTCTTCTTCTTCTTCTCCTTCTCTCCTTTTTCTCCTTCTCCTTCTTCACTTCTTCTTCATCTTCTTCTTCTTCATCTTCTTCTCTTTTTCTTCTTCTTCTTCTTTTCTTCTTCTTCTTCTTCTTCTTCTTCTTCTTTTTCTTCTTCTTCTTCTTCTTCTTCTTCTTCTTCTTCTTCTTCTTCTTCATCTTCTTCTTCTTCTTCTTCTTCTTCTTCTTCGTCTTCTTCTTCTTTTTTTTCTTCTTCTCCTTCTTCTTTTCTTCTTCATCTTCTTCTTCTTCATCTTCTACTTCTTCTTCTACTTCTTCTTCTACTTCTTCTTCTTCTTCTTCTTCTTCTTCTTCTTCTTCTTCTTCTTCTTCTTCTTCTTCTTCTTCTTCGTCTTCTTCTTCTCTTCTTCTTCGTCTTCTTCTTTTTTTTCTTCTTCTCTTTCTTCTTCTTCTACTTTTACTTCTAATCTCATCTTCTTCTCTTATGTTTCTTCTTTATCCCTTTCTTCTTCTTCTTCCTCTCCATCTTTTTCTTCTTCTTTTTCGTCTTCTTCTTCCTTCTTCATCTTCTAGTTCTTCTTGGACTTATTTTTTCTCTTGTCCTTTTTTTCTTCTCTCCTTCTTCTCCTCTTCTTCCTCTTCTCTTCTTCTTCCTCTTCTTCTTCTTCCTCCTCATCATCTTCTTCTTCTTCTCCTTCTCTCTTCTTCTTCTTCTTCTCCTTCCCCTTCTTCTTCTTCTTTCCTCTTCTTCTCTTCCTCTTCTTCTCTTCTTCTTCTTCTTCTTCGTTCTTCTTCTCTTTTACTTCTTCTATTCTTCTTCTTCTTCTTCTTCTCCTTCTTCTCCTTCTTCTCCTTCTTCTCCTTCCTTCTTCTTCTCTTCTACTTTCTTCTTCTTCTTCTTCTTCTTCTTCTTCTTCTTCTTCTTCTTCTGCTTCTCCTTTCTTCTTCTTCTTCTTCTTCTCTTCTTCTTCTTCTTCTTCTTCTCCTTCTTCTTCTTCTTCTTCTTCTTCTTCTTCTCCTCTCTTCTTCTTCTTCTTCTTCTTCTTCTCTCTCCTTCTTCTTCGTTCTTCTTCTTCTTCTTCTTCTCCTTCTTCTTCTTCTTTCGTCTCCTTCTTCTTCTTCTTCTTCTTCTCCTTCTTCTTCTTCTTCTTCTTCTTCTTCTTCTTCTTCTTCTTCTTGTACTTCTTCTTCTGCTTCTTCTCCTTCTTCTTCTCCTTCTTCCCCTTCTTCTTTTCCTTCTCGTACTCCTTCTACTTCTTCCCCTTCTTCTTCTTTTTCTTCTCCCTTCTCCTTCTTCTTTTTCTTTCATCTTCTTCTTCTACTTCTTCTTTTTCTTCTTCTTCTGCTCCTTCTTCTTCTTCTTCCTTCCCTTCTTCTCTCCTTCTTCTTCTTTTTCTTCTTCTTCTTCTTCTTCTTCTTTTTCTTCTTCTTCTTCTCTGCTTCTTCTTCTCCTTCTTCTCCTTCTTCTTCTTCTTCTCCTTCTTCTGCTTCTTCTTCTTCTTCTTCTTCTTCTCCTTCTTCTTCTTCTTCTCCTTCTTCTTCTCCTTCTTCTTCTCCTTCTTCTTCTTCTTCTTCTTCTTCTTCTTCTTCTTCTTCTTCTTCTTCCTCTTCTTCCTTCTTCTTCCTCCTCTTCTTCTTCTTCCTCCTCTTCTTTTTCTTCTTCCTCTTCTTCTTCTTCTTCTTCCTCTTCTTCTTCTTCTTTCTTCTTCTTCTTCTTCTTCTTCCTCATCTTCTTCTTCATCCTCTTCTTCTTCTTCTTCTTCTTCTTCTTCTTCTTCTTCGTCTTCTTCTTTTCTTCCTCTTCTTCTCATTCTTCTTCCTCTTCTTCTTCTTCTTCTTCCTCTTCATATCTTCTTCTTCTTCCTCCTCTCCTCTTCTTCTTCTCTTCTTCTCTTCTTCTTCTTCTTCTTCTTCTTCTTCTACTTCTTCTTGTTCTTCTTCTACTTCTTCTTCTTCTTCTTCTTCTTCTTCTTCATCTTTGTCCTCTTCTTCTTCTTGGACTTCTTTTTATTCTTTTTCTTTTTCTTCTTCTTCTTCCCTTCTTCTTCTTCTTCTTCTCGTCATCTTCTTCTTACTATTACTTTTTTCTTCTTCTTTTTCGTCTTCCATTTTTCTTATTCTTCTTCCTCTTGCTCTTCTTCTTCTTCTCTTCTACTTTTTTTCTTCTTCTTCATGTTCTTCTTCTTCTTCTTCTACTCCTTCTCCATCTTCTTTTTCTTCTCCATCTTCTTCTTCTTCTTCTTTCCTCTTCTTCTTCTTTGCCTTCTTCTTCTTCTTCTTCTTCTTCGTCTACTTGTTCTTCTTCTTCGTCATCTTCTTTTCTTCTCCTTCTTCTTCTTCTTCAGCTTTTTCTTCTTTTTTCTTCTTTTTCATCTTCTTCTCCCTCTTCATCTTCTCCTTCTTCTTCTTCTTCTTCTTCTTCTTCTTCCTCTTCTTCTCTTTTTATTCTTCTTCCCCTTCTTCTTCCTTTTCTTCTCCTTTTCTATTCCTTCTTGTTCTTGTTCTTGTTCTTCTTCTTCTTCTTCTTCTTCACCTCTTCTTCTCCTTCTTCATCTTGGTATTGTTGGTTTTATTATTCTTCTTTTTCCTTTTCTTCTCTTCTTATTCGTCTTCCTCTTCTTCTACTTCTACTTCTACCTCTTCTTCGTCTTCTTCTTGTTCCCCTTCATCTGTTTCTACTTTTTCGTCTTCTTCTCCTTCCATCCTCTTCTCTTCATCCTTGACTTCTTCTTCTTTCTTCTTCTTCTTCATCTTCTTCTACTTCTCCTCCTCCACTCCCTACACCGTCTTCTTCTTCTCCTTCTCCTTCTTCTTTTTCTTCTCCTTCTTTTCTTCTTCTTCGTCATCTTCTTCTCCTTCTTCTTCTTCTGCTTTTTTATTCTTTTGCTTCTTGTTCTTATTCTTCTTCTTCTTCTTCTTCTTCTTCTTCTCCTTCTTTGTCTTCTTCCTCCTCTACTTCTCCTTCTTCTTCTTTTCATATTTTTCTACTTCCTATTTCATCTTCTTCTTCTTCCTCTTATTTGTCTTCTAGTTCTTCTTCTTCTTTGTCTTCTTTTTCTACTTCTTCCTCTTGTTCTTGTTCTTATTCTTCTTCTTCTTCTTCTTCGTCATCTTCTTCTTTGTCTTTCTTCTTTTTCTGCTTCTTCTTCTTCTTCTTCTTCGTCTTCCTTCTTCTTCTTCTTCTTCTTCTTCTCGTCACCTTCTTCTTGTTCTTCTTATTTGTCTTCAATTCTTTGCCTTCTCTTCTTTTTCTTCTTCTTCTTTTCTATTTTTTCTTGTTCTTAAACTTCTCTTCTTCTTCTTCTTCTTTTTCTTTGACTTCTTCTTCTTTACTTCATCATTGTCTTCTTCTTCTTCGTCATCTTCTTCTTTTTCTTCTTTGTCTTCTTCTTCTCCTTCTTCTTCTACTTCTTCTTCTTCCTCTTCTTCTTCTACTTTTTTTCTTTATCTTCTTCTTCTTCATACTCCTTCTTCTATTTCCATCTTATTCTTCTTCTTCTTCTTCTTTACATCTTTCTTCTTCTTCTCTTCTTTTTCTTCTTCTACTTCGTCTTCTTCTTAATTTTCTTCTTATCCTACTTCGTCTTCATCTTCTTGTTGTTGCTATTTTTATTGTTCTTCTTCTTCTTCATCATCTACTTCTTATTCTTCTTCTCTTCTTCATCGCCTTCTACTTCTTCCTAAGCTTCCTCTTCTTTTTCATGTTCTCTTTCCTCTAGCTTCTTCTTGCTCTCTTTTTCTTCTTCTTATTCCTCCTCTTTGCCTTCTTCTTCTTCGTCTTTGCCCTGTTCTTTTCCTGCTTCGTCGTCTTCTTCTTTTTCTTTTGTAGTTTTTCTGTCTTGTTTTTCTTCTTTTTCTTCTTCTTCTTCTCTTCACCTTTCTTTTGGGTCT
>JAIUJO010003661.1:30000-35000 GCA_023846275.1 Vanilla planifolia
CATTTCCCCTTCTTTTTTCTTGTTCTTCTTCTTTTTATACTTCTTCGTGTTCTTTTCTTCATCATCATCTTCTTCTTCTTCTTCTTCTTATTCTCTTCTTCTTCTTCTTCTTCTTCTTCTTCCTCTTCATCTTCTGCTGCTTTTTCTCTTTCTTCCACTTTTTCTTCTACTTCTTCTTCTTATTCTTCTTCCTCTTCATCTTCTTCTTCTTCCTTTTCTTCTTTTCTTATTCTTCTTCGTTTTCTTCCCTTTCTTCTACTTCTTCTTCTTCTTATTCTTCTTATTTTCCATCTTCATTTTCTTCTTCTTTTTCTTCATCATCTTCTTTTTTGTCTTATTTTTCTTCTTCTTCTTCTACTTCTTCTTCTTCTATGTCTTCTTCTTCTTCTTCTTCCTATTCTTCTTCTTTTTGTTCTTGTTCTTCTTCTTATTCTACTCTTCGTTCTTCTTTGACTTTTTTTCTTCTTCTTCTTCAATTTCTTGTTGTTGTTGTTGTTGTTGTTGTCCTTTTTCTTCTTCTTCTTCATTGTTGTCATCCTTCTACTTCTTCTTATTCTTCTTCTCGTTCTTCTTGTTCTTGTTCTTGTTCTTCTTCTTCTTCTTCTTCTTCTTCTTCTTCTTCTTCTACTTCATCTTCTTCAACTTTGGCTATATGTTTTTCTTCTTTGTCACCATCATCTTCTTTTTCTTCTACTTCTAATTCTTTGCATTTTTCTTCTTGTACTTCAACCTGTCCTTTTTCTTCTTCTTCTTCTTCTTCTTCCACTTTGTCTTCTTTTTCTTCTTCTTCTTCTTCTTCTTCTTCTTCATCCTCATCATCTTCTTCTTCTTCAACTTCTTCTCCTTCTTCTTTATCTTCTTTCTCTCCTTCTTATTCTTCTTCATCTTCTTCTTCTTCCTTTTGTTGTTGTTGTTGTTCTTCTTCTTCTACTTCTTCTTCTTCTTTTTTGTTATCATCATCATCAACTTCATCTTCTTCTTCTTCATTATCAATATCTTCTTCTTCTTTTACTTCTTCTTCTGCTTCTTCTTTCACTTCATCATCATCATCATCATCATCTTCTTCTTCTTCTTCTTCTTCTTCTTCTTCTTCTTCTTCTTCTTCTTCTTCTAGTACTTCTTCTTCTTCATATTTTCTTCTTCTTCTTCACCATGTTCTTCTTCTTGTTCTTCCTCTTCTTCTTCATCACCTTCAACTTCTCTTCTTCTTCCACTTCTTCTTCCTCTTCTTCTTCTTCTTCTTCATATTCTTCTTCCTCTTATTAAACATAACCTTTTACTTCTTCTTCTTCTTCTTCTTTTTCTTCTTCTTTTGTTGATTCTTCTTCTTCTTCTTCTTCTTCTTCTTCTTCTTCTTCTTCTTCTTATTTTCTTCTTTTTCTTTGTCTTCTACTCTTTCTTCATTTTCTTCTTCTTCTTCTTTGTCTTGTTCTTCTTCTACTTTGCCTTCTTCATCCTCCTGTACTTCTTCTTCTTTTTCTTCCTCTTCTTCTTCTTCTTCTTCTTATTCTTCTACGTCTCGCTCTTCTTCTTCTTTTCCATCTTCTTCTTCTTTTCCATCTTCTTCTTCTTGTTCTTCTTCATCATCTTCTTTTTCTTCTTCTTCTACTTCGACTTCTTCTTTTTCTCCTTCATCTTTTTCTTCTTCTTCTTTTTCTCCTTTTCCTCTTGCCTTCCCCTTCATCATCATCATCATCATCTCCTTCTGCTTCTTCTTCTTCTTCTTCTTCCTCTTCCTCTTCTTTGTTTTCTTGTTTTTCTTCTTCTTCTTCTTCTTCATCTTTTTCTTCTTCTACTTCTTCATCTTCTTCTTCTACATGTCCTTCTTCTTCTTCTTCTTCTTCTTGATCTTCTTCATTTTCTTTTTCTTCTTCTTCTTCTTCTTCTACTTCTATTACTTCTTCTTCTTCTTTTTCTTGATCTTCTTCTTCTTCTTCTTATTCTTCTTCTTTTCTTCTTCTTCTTCTTCTCCTTCTTCGACTTCTTCGTCTTTTCTTCTTCTTTTTCTTCTTCTTCTTCTTCTTATTCATCTTATTTTAGTTCTTCTTCTAAGTCTTCCTTTTCTTCGTCTTCTTCTTCTTCGACTTTTTCTTCTTCATCTTAGTCTTCTTCTTCTTCTTCTTCTTCGTGTTCTTCTTCTTCTTCTGCTTCTTCTTTTCTTATTCTTATTCTTCTTCTTCTTCTTCTTCTTCTCCATCTTCTTCTTCTCTTCCACCTTCTTCTTCTTCTTCATCTCCTTCTTTTTTTTCTTCGTTTTTTTACTTCTTCATCATCTTCTTCTTCTTCTCCTTTTTGTTATTCTTCTTCTTCTTCTTCTCCTCTCCTTTTAATTCTTCTTCTTTGTCTTCTTCTTCTTTTAATTCTTCTTTTCTAATTTTTTTCTTGTTCTTCTTCATCTTTTCTACTTCTTTTTCTTCGTTTTCTTGTTGTTCCTCCTCCTCTTCTTCTTCTCCTTTTTTTCTTCTTCTTCTTCTTTTTGTTGTTGTCCTTCTTCTTCTTCAACTTCTTCTTTCTTTCATCATCATCTTCTTCTTCTTCTTCTTCTTTTTCTTCATCTTCTTCCTCTTCCTCTTCTTCTTCCACTTCTTCTTCTTCTTCTTCATCATCTTCTTCTTCTTCTTTTTTGCCTTCTTCTATTTCATCTTCTTCTTCTTCTTCTTCTTCTTCTTCTACTTTGTCTTTTCTTCTTCTTGTTTGTCATATTCTTCTTTTTCTTTTTCTTCTTCTTCTTGTTTTTCTTCTTCTTCATCACTTTCTTCTTCTCTTCATCTTCCAATTCTTCTTCTTCTTTTTCTTTTTCTTCTTCTTTTCCTTCTTCTTCTTCTTCTTTATCTTCTTCTTTTACTTATTACTCTTTATCATTTTCTCCTTCTTCTTCTTCTTCTTCAATATTGTTATCTCCTTCTTCTTCTTCTTCTTCTTTTGTTGATCCTTCTTCTTCTTTTCCTGAACCTTCTTCTTCTTATTCGCCTTCTCCAGCTTCTTCTTCTTCCTCTTCTTATTTATTTTCTTCTTTTCTTCAACTATTACTCCATCATCATCATCTTCATCATCTTCTTCTTCTTCATCATCTTCGACTGCTTCTTCCTCTTGTTCTATTTCTTTGACTTCTTCTGCTTCTTATACTTCTTTGTCTTCTTCATCTTCTTTGTCTTCATCTTATTCTTCTTGTTCTTCTTCTTCATCTTCATTTTCTTCTTCTTCTTCTTCTTCTTCAACTTCTTCGTCTCCTTCTTCTTCTTCTTCTTTTCATCTTTTTCTTCTTTTTCTCCTTTTCCCTCACCTTCTCTTTCATTATCATCATGGTTCTTCTTCTTCTTCTTCTTCCTCTTCTTCTGCTCCTTCTGCATCTTCTTCTTCTTCTTCTTCTTCTTCTACTTCATCTTCTTCGACTTCTTCTTCTGCTTCTTCGACTCCTCTTCTTCTTCTTCTTCTTCTTCTTTTTCGTCTTCTTCTTCTTCTTCTTCGTCGAAGTTTTCTTCTTCTTCATCTTCATCTTCTTGCTCTATTACTTCTTCTTCTTCTTCTTCTACTACTTCTTCTTTTTCTTCTTGCTCCTCTCCTTCTTCTTCTTCTTCTTCTTCTTCATCTTCTTCTTCTTGTTCTTCTTCATCTTTTCTTCTTCTTCATCATCATTATCTACTTCTTCTTTGCTTTCTTCTTCTTCTTCTTCGTCAACTTCATACTTCATCTACTTCTCTTCTTATTCTTCTTCTTCTTCTACTTCTTCATCTTTCTCTTCTTCCTCTTCTTTGTTTTCTTCTTCTTCTTCTTCTTCTTCCTCTTCTTATTCATCATCAACTTCTTGTTCTTGTTCTTCTTCTTCTTCTTCCCTTCTTATTCTTCTTCTTCTTCTTCTTCTTCTTCTTCTTCTTCTTCTACTTCTACCTCTACTTCTTCTTCTTATTCTCCTTCTTTGTCGTTGTTTTCTCCTTCCTCTTCTTCATCTTCTTTTATAACTACAACTACTATTACTTCTTCTTCTTCAACTACTTCTTTTACTTCTCCTTCTTCTTCTTCTTATACTTCTTTTCCATCTTCTTTCTCGTCGTCTACTTCTTCTTCTGCTTCTTCTTCTTCTTTTCCTCCTTTTTCTTTTTCTTTTTCTTCTTTTTCTTATTCTTCTTCTTTTTCCTGTTCCACTTCTTCTTCCTCTTCTTCATTTTCTTCTTTTTTTTCTTCTTCTTCTTCTTCTTCTTCTTCTGCTTCCTCATCTTCTTCTTCTACTACTCCATCTTCTTCATCTTCTTCATCTTCTTCTTCTCTTTTTTCTTCTTCTTCTTGTTGTTCTTCTTCTTTTTCTTCTTCTTCTTCTTTTTTCCTTCTTCCTCTTCCACTTTTTTTTATTCTTATTCTTCTTCATCTTTTTTAACTTTGCTTTCTTCTTCTTTTTCTCCCTCTTCCTAATTTTCTTATTCTTCTTTATCTTCGTCTTTTTCTTCTTCTTGTTTATCTTCCTCTTCTTTTTCTTCTTCTTCTTCTTCTTCTTTGTTTTCTTCTTCTTCCTCATCATCTCCTTATTCTTATTCTTCTTCTTCTATTTCTCCTTCTTCCTCTTCCTCTACTTCTTCTTCTTCTTCTTCTTTTCCTTCTTTTTATTCTTCTTCTTCTTCTTCTTTATCTTCTTCTCATTCTTCTTCTTCTTCTTCCCCTTATTCTCCTTCATCTTCTTCAACTTTTCCTTGATCATTATCATCAACACCATCATCATCATCATCATCTTCTACTTCTTCTTCTTCTTCTTCGTCTTCGTCTTCTTCTTTTTCTTCTTCTTCTTCTTCTTTTTCTACTGCTACTTCATCCTCTTCAACTTCTTCTTCTTCTTCATCTTCTTCTTCTACTTCTTTGTTTTCTTATTCTTATTCTATTTCTTCTTCTGTTTCTTCTTCTTCATCATCTTCTTCTTCTTTTTCTTCTTGTTCTTCATCTCCTCCTTCGACTTCTTCTTCTTCTTCTTCATCTTATTCTTTCTCTTCTTCTACTTCTTCTTCATCATCTTC
>JAIUJO010003661.1:40000-57500 GCA_023846275.1 Vanilla planifolia
CTTCAAGTTCTTCTACTTCTTCTTCTTCTTCTTCTTCTTTTCATACTTATCTTCATCTTCTTCTTCTTCTTCTTCTTCTTCTTCTTCTTCGTCTTCTTCTTCTTCTTCTACTTCTTCTTCTACTTCTTCTTCTTCTTGTTCTTCTTCTTCCTCTTATTATTCTTCTTCTCCTTCTTCTTCTTCATAATCATCTTCTTGGTCTTCCTTCTCTTCTTTTTCTTCTTTTTCTTCATCTTCTTCTTCTTCTTGTTCTTCTTTGCCTTGTTTTTATTCTTCTTCTTCCTCTTCTACTTCTTCTTCTTCTTCTTCGTCTTCCTTTTCTTCTTCTTCTTCTTCTTCTTCTCCTTCTTTTACCTCTTCTCCTTCTTTAGCTTCTTCTTTTTTGTGTTCTTCTTCTTCTTCTTCTTCTTCTTCTCTTCTTCTTCTTCTTCTTCTTCTTCTACTTATAATATTTCTTCTTCAACTTCTTCTAATTTTTCTTCTTCTTCTTCTTCTTCTTCTTCATCTTCTTCTTCGTCTTCTACTTCTTCTCCATGTTAATATTACACTTATTTTTCTTCTTTTTCTTCTTCTTCTTATTCTTCCACCTCATCTTCTTCATCTTCTTCTTCTTCTTCTTCTTTGTCTTGTTCTTCTTCTTCCTCTTCTCCTCCTCCTGTTCTTCCTTGTCTTTTGTCTCTTTCTTCTCCTTTTTCTTCTTCTTCTTCAACTTCTTGTTCTTCTTCTTCTTCTCTTTTTTCTTCTTTGTCTTCTACTTCTTCTTCATCATCTTCTTCTTTTTCTTCATCTTCAACTTCTTTTTTATCATCTTCTTCTTTTTCTTCATCCTCTTCTTCTTTATCCTCTTGTTGTTCTAGTTCTCCTTCTTCTTCTACTTCTTCTTCTTCTTCTTCTTCATCTTCTACTTTGTCTTCTTCTTCTTCTTCTTGATCTTCTTCTTGGTGTTCTTCTTCTTCCTCTTCCTCTTGCTCTTGCTCTTCTTGATCTTCTTCTTATTCCTCTTATTCATCTTCCTTTCCATCATCTTCTTATTCTTTGTCTTCTTCTTCTTCTGCTTCTTCATCTTCATCGTCTTCCATTTCTTCATCTTCTACTTGTGTTCTTCTTCTTCGTCTTCTTTTTGTTCTTCTTCTTATCTGTCTTATTATTCTTCTTCTTCTCCATCATCTTCCTCTTCTTCTTCCATGTCTTCTTCTCCTTCTTCTTCATCTTGTTTCCTTTGTCTTCTTCTTCATCTTCTTCTTCTTCTTCATCTTCTCCTGCTTCTTTCTCTTTTTCTTCTTCTTCTTCTTCATCTTCTTCTCTTTCTTCTTCTTCTTCTTTTTCTTCTTCTTATTCTTCTTCTCATTGTTCTTCTACTACTACTACCTCTTCTTCTTCTTCTTCTTCATATTTTGGTTCTACTTCTTCTTTTTCTTCTTTTTCTTCTTTTTCTTCACCTTTGTGTTGTTCTTCTTCTTCTTCTTCTTCTTCTTCTTCTTGTATTTCTTCTTCTTCTTCTTCTTCTTCGTCTTGTTGTTTTTTTTGTTGTTGTTGTTTTTTCTTCTTCTTTTACTTCTTCTTGTTCTTATTCTTTGCCTTCTTCTTCTTCTTCTTGTTCTTTTTCTTCTTCTTCTTCTTCTTTTTCTTCTTCTTTTTCTTCATCTTCTTTTTTTTCTTCTTCTTCTTCGTCTCTTCTTCTTTTTCATCTTCATCTTCTTCTTCTTTGTCTTCTACTTCTTCTTCACCTTCTTCAACTTCTTCTTCTTAATCTTCTTCCTCTTTTTCTTCTCCTTTCTCTCCATCTTCTCCTTCGTCTTCTTCAATTTCTTCCTCTTCTTTTTCTTCTTATTTTTCGTTATCTTCTTTTTCTTCTTTTTTTATTATTCTTCTTCTTCATCATCTTCTTATTGTTCTTCTCCTTCTTCTTCTTTTTCCTCTACTTCTACTGCTTCTTATTCTTATTCTTCTTCTTTCTTTTCTTCTTCTTCGATTACTTCTTTTTCAACTTCTTCTTTTTCCTTCTTTGTTTTCTTCTTCCTCATATTATTATTATTATTATTATTATTATTATTCTTCCTCATCTTCTTCTTCTTCCTCTTCTTGTTGTCCTTCTTTCTCTACTTCTACATCTTGTACCACTACTTCTTCTTCATCATCTTCTTCTTCTTCTTCAACTACTTCTTCCTCTTCTTCTTCTTCTTCTTCTTCTTCTTCTTCTTTGTATTCTTCTTCTTCTTCTTCTTCTTCATTTTCTTCTTTGTCTTATTGTCCATCTTCTTTTCCCTCTTCTTCTTCTTCTACTTTTTCTTCTGTTTCCTCTTCTTCTTCATCTTCTTTGTCGACATTTTCTTCTTCTTCTTCATCAACTTCTTCTTATTCTTATTCTTCTTCTTCGCCTTCTTCTTCTTATTCTTCTTCACCTTCTTCTTCTCCATTTTTTTTTCTTGTATCTATTCTTCTTCTTCTTTATCTTCTTCATCATCTTCTTCTTCTTCATCTTGTTTTTCTACTTATTCTTCTTCTTCTTTGTCTTCTTCCTCTTCCATTTCTTAATCTTCTTCTTTGTCTTTTTCTTCTTATTTTTCTTCTTCTTCTTTATTTTCTTCTTCTTCTTCTTTTTTATCTTCAACTTCTTCTTCTTATTCTTCTTCTTCTTCTTCTTCTTCTTCTTCTTCTTTGTCTTCTCCTTCTTCTTAGTCTTCTTCTTCCTCTTCTTCTTCTTCCTCTTCTTCTTCTTCTTCTTCTTCTTCTTCTTCTTCGTTTACTTCTTCTTTTTCTTCTACTTCCCCTTCTTCTTCTTCTTCTTCTTCTTCTTCTTCTTGTTCATCTTCTTCTTCTTCTTTGTCTTCTTTGACTTCTTCCTCTTTTTCATCTTTTTTCCTTATTTTTCTTCTTCTTATTCTTCCTCTTTCTCTTCCTTTTCATCTTCTTCATCTTCTTCTTCTTCTTCTTCTTCTTCTTCTTCCTCTTTTTCTTCTTCTTTTTCTTCTTTATGGTCTTCTTCTTTGTCTTCTTCTTCTTCTTCGTGGACTTCTTTATCAACTTCTTCTTCTTCTTTTTACTTTTGCTCTTCTCCTACTTCTTTTTCATCTACTAGTTCTTCTTCTTCATCTTTGCCTTCTTCTTCTTCTTCATTTTCTTCTTCTTCTTCTTCTTCTTCTTCTTCTTTCTCTTCTTGTTCTTTTTCTTCTTCTTCTTCTTTTTCATCTTCTTTTTCTTCTTTTTCTTCTTTTCTTCTTCTTCTTTTTCATCATCATCATCATCTTCTTCTTCTTCTACTAGTTCTTCTTCTTCTTCTTCTTCATCCTCTTCTTCTTCTTCTTCTCCTTCTTCATCTATTCCTTCTTCTTCAAATTCTACTTCTTCTACTTCATCTTCATCTGCTTCTTCTTCTTTTTTTTCATCATCTTCTTCTTTTTCTTCTACTTCTCCTACTTCTTCTCCTTCATCCATTCCTTCTTCCTCATATTATTTTTCTTCTTCTTCCTCTTCTTCTTCTACTTCTTCTTCTTCTTCTTCTTCTTCTACTTCTTCTTCTTCTTCTTCTTCTTCTTCTTCTTCTTCCTTTTCTTCTACTTCTCCTTCTTCTCCTTCTTCTGTCTTCTTCTTCTTATCCTTTGTCTTCTTCATCTTCATCATCTTGTTATTCTTCTTCATCGTCTTCTTCTTCTTTTTCTTCTTCTTTGTTTTCTTTTTCTTCTTCTACTTCTTCTTCTTCTTCTACTACTTCTTTTTCTTCTTCTTCTTCTTCTTTTTCTACTTTTTCTCTTCTTCTTCTCCCTCTTCTTTTTCTTCTTTTTCTTCATCTTCTCCTTCTTCTTCAACTACTTATTCTTGTTCTTATTCTTCTTACTCTTCTTCCTTTTCTTCTTCTTTTTCTTCTTCTTCTTTGTCATTTTCTTCTTCCTCCTCTTTTTCTTCTTCTTTTTCTTACTCTTCTTCTTCCCCTTCATCTCTTACTTATGCTTCTTCTTCTTCATTTACTTCTTTTCTTTTTCTTCATCTACTTCTTTTTTTTCATCTTCTTCTTTTTCTTTTTCTTCTCCTATTTCTTCTTCTTCTACTTTTTCTTATTCTTCTTCTTCTTCTTCTTCTTCTTTGTCTTTGCCATCTTGGTATTCGTCTACATCATCATCATCTTCTTCTTCTCGTTCTTCTTCGTCTTCTTCCGCTTTTTCATCATCATCTACTTCTTCTTTTTCTTCCTTTTCTATTTTTCATCATCATCATCTTCTTCTTCTTCTTCCTCTTCTTCGTCTTCTACTTTTTCTTCTACTTCTTCTATTTCTCTTCATCTTCTTCTTCTTCTTCTTCTTCTTCTTCATCATCTTCTTCTTTTTCTTCTGATTCTGATTCTTCTTCTTCTTCTTCCTGCTCTTCTTGTTCTTCTTCTCCTTCTTCTTCTTCTTCTTCTCCTTCTTCTTCTTCTACTTCTTTTTCTTCTTCTTCATCTTCCTCTTCTTCTTCTTCTTCTTCTTCTTCTTTGCCTTCTTCTTCTTCTTATTCTTTGCCTTCTTTTTCTTCTTCTTCTTCTTCTTCTTCTTCTTTGTTTCTTCTTCTTCTTCTTCTTCTTTGCCTTCTTCTTCTTCTCCTTTGCCTTCTTTTTCTTCTTCTTCTTCTTCTTCTTCTTCTTCTTCTTCTCCTTTTTTTCATCATCTTCTTCTTCTCCTTTTTCTTCTCTGTCTTCCACTTCTTTGTTGTCTTCTTCTTCTTCTTCTACTTCATCTTCTTCTTCTTCTTCTTCGTCTTCTTCTTCATCTTCTTCTTCGTCTTCTTCTTCGTCTTCTTCTTCTTCTATTCTTGTACTTCTTATTTTTCTTCTTTTTCTTCTTCTTATTTTTCTTCTCATTCTTCCATTCCATCTTCTTCTTCTTCTTCTTCTTCTCTTGCTTCTTCATCATCTTTTTCTTCTTCTTCTTCTTGTTCATCTTTCTCTTCTTATTTTCCTCTTTCTTCTTTTTCTTCTATTCTTTTTCTACTTCTTTTTCATCATCATCATCATCTTCTTCTTCTTCTACTTCTTTTTCTTCTCCCTCATATTATTTTTCTTCTTCTTGTTCACATTCTTCATCTTCTTCTTCTCCTTTTCTACATCTCCTTCATCTTCTTTTTCTTCTTATTTTTCTTCTTGTTGTTGTTCTTTTACTTCTACTTCTTTTTATACTTCTTCTTTTTCTTCTTCTTCTTCTACTTCTTCTTTTTCTTCTTCTTCCTCTTCTGGTTCCAAATTTTCTTCTTCTTCGTCTTCTTCTTCTTCGTCTTTTTCTTCTTTTCCTTTTCTTCTTCTTTTTGTTCCTCTTCTACTTCTTCGCCTTATTCTTCTTCCATTTCTTCATCTTCTTCTATTTCTTCCTCGTCTTCTTTTTCTTCTTCATCATCTTCTTCTTCTTATTCTTCTTCTTCTTCTTCTTCTTCTTCTAATTCTTCTTCTTCTTCTTCATCTTTCTCTTCTTCTACTTCTTCTTCTTCTTCTTCTTCTTCTTTGCCTTCTTCCTCTTCTTCTTCTTTGCCTTCTTTTTCTGCTTCTTCTTCTTCTTCTTCTTCTTCTTCTTCTTCTTCTTCTTCTTCTTTGTTTCTTCTTCTTCTTCTTCTTCTCCACCTTTTTTCATCATCATCATCTTCTTCTTCTTTTCTGACTTCCACTTCTTCCACTTCTTCGTTGTCTTCTTCTTCTTCTTCTTCTTCTATTTCATCTTCTTCTTCTTCGTCTTCTTCATCTTCTTCTTCGTCTTCTTCTTCTTCTATTCTTTTTCTTCTTCTTCTTTTTCCTCTTGTTCTTCATCTTATTTTTCTTCTCATTCTTCCATTCCATCTTCTTCTTCTTCTTCTTCTCCTACTTCTTCATCTTCTTCTTCTTCTTCTTCTTTTTCTTCCTCTTCTTCTTTTCCTTTTTCTTCTTTTTCTTCTTTTTCTTCTTGTTCTTTTGCTTCTTCTTTTTCATCATCATCATCATCATCTTCTTCTTCTTCTTCTACTTCTTTTTTTTCTTCTTCCTCATATTATTTTTCTTCTTCTTGTTCTCATTCTTCATCTTCTTCTTCTCCTTCTTCTACATCTCCTTCATCTTATTTTTCTTATTGTTCTTCTTCTTCTTCTACTTCTTTTTATAGTTCTTTTTCTTCTTCTTCTTCTTCTTCTTCTTCTTCTTCTTCTTCTTCTTTTTCTTCTTCTTATTCTTCCTCTTCCTCTTCTTGTTCCAAATTTTCTTCTTCTTCTTCATCTTCTTCTTTTTCGCCATTTTCTTCTTTTCATCTTCTTCTTCTTTTTGTTCCTCTTCTACTTCTTTGCCTTATTCTTCTTCCATTTCTTCATCTTCTTCTTTTTCTTCCTCGTCTTCTTCTTCTTCTTCACCTTCTTCCTCTTCTTCTTATTCCTTCTCTTCTTCTTCTTCTTCTTCTTCGTCTTCTTCTTCTTCTTCTACTTCTTCTTCTTCTTTTTCTCATTCTTCTTCATATTCTTCTACTTATTTTCTTCTTTAATTTTATTCTTCTTCTTCTCCTTTTTCTCCTTATTCATATTCTTCTTATACTTCTTTACCTTCTACTTATCTACTTCTTCTTCTTCCTCCCCCTTTTATTCTTCTTCTTCTTCGACTTCTTCTTCCTCTTCTTGTTCTTCTTCACCATCAACTTCTTCTTCTTCTTCTTCATAATCTTCTTCTTCTACTACTACTTCTTCTTCTTCGTCCTCTTCTTCATCTTCTTCTTCTTCCACTTCTTCTTCTTCTTCTTCTTCTTCTTCTTCTTCTTCTTCTTCCTCCTCTTCTATCCTTTCTTCTTCTTCTTCTTCTTCTTCTTCTTCTCTAACTTGTACTTCTTCTTGAATTTCTTCTTCTTCTTCTTCGTCATCTTATTCTTCTTCTTCTTCGTCTACTTATTTTTGTTCTTCTTTATCATCATCTTCTTCTTCTACCTCTTCACATTCCTCTATTCCATCTTTTTCTTCTTCTTCTTCTTCTTCTTCTACTTCTTCCTCTTTTTGTTCTTTCTTCTTTTTCTTCATGTTCTTCTACTTCTTTTTTTATATTCTTGTTCTTCTTCATCAGCATCATCATCACCATCATCTTCTTCTTTTTCTTCTTCTTTTTCTTCTTCTTTTTCTTCTTCTTCTTCTTCTTTATCATTATCATCATCTTATTATTATTATTATTATTCATCTTTTCTTCTCATTCTTCTATTCCTTCTTCTAATTCTTCTTCTTCCTCTTCTTCTTCTTCTTCTTCTTCTCCTTCTTCTTCCACATCTTCTTCCTCTTCTTCATTTTCTTCTACTTCACTTTCTTCAATTTCTTCTTCTTCTACTTGTTCTCGTTCTGCTTCTACTTCTTCTTTTCTTCTTCTTTTTCTTCTTCTTCTTCTTCTTCTTCTTTTTCCTCTTCTTTGTCTTTTCTCTTCGACTTCTTTTTCTTCTTCTTCTTCACCTTCTTCTTTTTCTTCTTCCACATCTTCTTCTTGTTCTTCTTCTTCTCTTCCTACCTCTTCTTCTTCTTCTTCTCCCTCTTTTTCTTTTTCTTCTTCTTCTTTTTCTTCTTCTCCTCCTTTTTATTCTTCTTCTTCTTCTTTTTACTCTTCTTCTTCATCAACTTCTTCTTCCTTTTTTTCTTCTTCTTCATCTACTCCTCCTCCTTCTTCTTCTTCTTCTTCATTTTTTTCTTTTTCGTCATCTTCTACTTTTTTTCTTCTTTTCTTGTTTTCTTCTTATTCTTCTTCTTCTTCTTCTTCTTCTTCTTCTTCTTCTTTTTCTTCTTCTTCTTCTTCTTTATCTTCTTATTCTTCTTCTTCTTCTTCTTCTTTTTCTTCTTCATCATCATTATCTTCTTCTTCTCCTTCTTTGTAGTCTTCATGTTCTAGTTCTTTTTTCTTTTATTCTTTTTATTTTTCTTCATCATCTTCTTCATCTTTTGTTTCTTCTTATCCTTTGTCTTCTTCATCTTCATCGTAATTTTATTCTTTTTCTCCTTCGACTTCTTCTTCTTCTTCTTCTTCTTCTTCTTCTTCTTCTTCCTCTTCTTCTGCTTCTTCTTCTTTCTCGTCTTCTTTTTCTTCTTCTTCTCAATTGTCTTCTTCCTCTTCCGCTTCTTCTTCAACTTCTTCTACTACTTCTTCTTCTTCGTCTTCTTCTTCGTCTTGTTCTTCTACTACTTCATCTTAATCTTCTTCTTCTTCGTCTTCTTCTCGTCCTTTTTTGTCTTCCTCTTCTTCTTCTTGTACTTCTTCTCCTTCTTCTTCTTCTTCTTCTTCTTCGAATCCTTCTTTTTCTTCTTCTTTTCCTTATTATTCTTTGTTTTCTTCTTCTACATGTTCTATGTCTTCTTATTTATTGACTTCTTCTTCTTTGACTTCTACTTTTCTACAGCTTATTGTTCTTGTTCTTCATCATCATCAACATCGTCATCTTCTTCTTCTTCTTTTTCGTCTTCATCTACTTGTTCCTTGCCTTCTTCAACTCCTTCTTTGCCTTCATCTACTTCTTCTTCTTCCTTTTCTTGCTCTTCTCCATCATCATCATCATCATCATCATCTTCTTCTTCTTCTTCTTCTTCTTCTTCTTCTCCTTCTTCTCCTTCTTCTCCTTTTCCTTCTTTTTGTCCTTCTCTTTCTTCTTCTTCTAGTTTTTCTTTCTCTTCTTCTTCTTCCTCATCTTCGACTTCTTCTTCTTCGACTTCATTGTCTTCGTCTTCTTCTTTTTTTTCTTCTTCTTCTTCCTCTTCTTCCTCTTCTTCTTCTTCTTCTTTGCCTTTCACTTCGTCCTCTTCTTCCCTTTGTACATTTTTTCTTCTTCATCTACTTTTTCTCTTATGTGTTCTTCTTCTTCTTCTTCATCTTTTGCTTCATCTCCTTCACCTGCTTCTTCTTCTTCTTCTTCTTAGTCTTCTTCTTCTTCTTCTTCTTCTATTCCATCTTCTTCTTCTTCTTCAATGTCATCTTCTTCTTTTGTGCTTATTATTATTACTACTTTTTTATTACTATTATTTTTATTATTGTTATTATTATTATTCTCCTTCGTCTCTCCTTCTATTTCTTTTTGTTCTTTCTCTTCTTCTACTTTGTCTTCTTCTTCTTCCACTTCTTTGTCTTCTTCTTCTTAGACTGCTTCCTCTTCTTCTTCGTCTTCTTCTTCATCTACTTCTTCTTCTTCCACTTCTTTGTCTTCTTCTTCTTAGTCTTCTTCCTCTTCTTCTTCATCTTCTTATTGTTCTTCTTCTTCGTCTTCTTCTTCTTCTTCTTCTTCTTCTCATTCTTCTTCTTCTTTCTCTTCAAGTGCTTCATTTTCTTTTTCTTCTTCTTTCTCTTCTTCTTCTTCCTCTTCATCCTCTTCTCCTTGAACCTCTTTTCATTCTTCTTCTTCTTTCTTTTCTTATTATCATTCTTCTTCTTCTTCTTATTCTTATTCTTCTTCTTCTTCTTCTTATTTTATTCCTTCTTTTTCTTCCTCTTCTTTTTATTCTTCTTCTTCTTCTTCATCTTCATCTTCTTCTTCTTTGCCCTTTTCGTCTTCTTCTTCTTCTTCTTTTTCTTCCTCTTCTTTTCCTTCACTTTCTTCTTCTTCTTTCTTTTCTTCGTCTTCTTCTTCTTCATCTTATCTTCCTCTTCATCTACTTCATTTTCTTCTTCTTCTTCTTCTTCTTGTTCTTCTCCTTCATCTTCTCCTTCTTCTTCTTCTTCTCCTTCTTTTTTTCTTTTTCTTCTTATTTTTCTTCTTCTTCTTATTCTTATTCTTCTTCTTCTCCCTATTATTCTTCTTATTCTTGATCTTATTTTTATTTTTCTTATTCTTTACTTCTTCTCCCTAAACTTCTTCTTTCAAATCTTCTTCATTTTCTTCACCATCTTCTTCTTGTTCATCTTCTTCATCTTCTTCTTCTTCTTCATCTTCTTCACCATCTTCTTCTTATTCTTCTTTGTCTTCATCATCATCATCAACATCATCTTCTTCTTCTTCTTCTATTTGTTCACCTTCTTCCTCTTCTTCTTCGTCTTCTTTGCCTTCTTCTTCTTCTTCTTCTTCTTCTTCGTCTTCTACTTCTTGTTCTTCTTCTTATTCTTCTTATTCTTCTTCTTTTTGTTTTGCTGCTTCTCCTTCTTCTTCTTCTTCTCCCTCTTCTTCTTTTTCTTCTTATTTTCTTCTTCTTTTATTCTTCTTCTTCTCTTTTTTATTCTTCTTCCTCTTCTCTTTAATCTTGTTCTTCTTGTTCTTTTTCTTCTACTTCTTCTTCTTCTTCTTTCTCATCTTCTTCTTCTTTAACATCTTCTTCCTTTTCTTTTTCTTCTTCTATATCTTCTTCATCACCATCTTCCTCTTCTTCTTCTTCTTTTTCTTCCTCTTCTTTTTCTTCTTCTTCTTCTTCGTCTTCTTTTATTCTTCTTCTTCTTCCTCTTCTTCTTCTTCTTCTACTACTACTACTTCTACTTCTTCTTCTTCTTCTTCTACTTCTTTATTTTCTGCTTCTTCTTCTTCATCTTCTTCTTTTTCTTTTTCTTGCTTTTCGTCGTCGTCTTCTTCTTCTTCATGTTATTCTAACTGTTGTAATTGTTTTTCTTCTTCTTCTTCTCTCTTCACTTCTTCTCCTTCTTCTTTATCTGTCGCTTCTTCTTCATCTACTTCTTCTTCTTCTTCTTCTTCTAGTTCTTCTGCCTCTTCTTCATTTTCTTCTTCTTCGTCATCTTCTTCTTTTTTGTCATCTTCTTCTTCTTCTTCTTCTTCTTCTTCTTCTTTTTTGTCTTTTTCTTCTTCTTTCTCTTCTTCTTGCCCTTCTTCTTCTTCTTCTTCTTGTTCTTCTACTTCTACTTCTTCTTCTTCTTCCTCTTCTTCTCCTTCTTCTTCTTCTTCTTCTTCGTCTTCATCTTTTTCTTAATTTTCTTCCTCTTCTTCTTCTTCTTTATCCTATTCTTCTTGCTTTTCTTCGTCTTCTTCCTCTTCATCATCTTCCACTTCTTCTTCTTCATTGCCTTTTTCTTCTTCTTCTTCTTCATCTTCTTCTCCTTCTTCTGCTTCTTCTTCTATTTCTTCTTCTTCTAATTTTTCTTCTTCTTTTTCTTCTTCTTCCTCTTCATCATCTTCCACTTCTTCTTCTTCATTGCCTTTTTCTTCTTCTTCCTCTTCATCATCTTCCACTTCTTCTTCTTCATTGCCTTTTTCTTCTTCTTCTTCTTCATCTTCTTCTCCATCTTCTGCTTCTTCTTCTACTTCTTCTTCTTCTAATTTTTCTTCTTCTTTTTCTTCTTCTTCTTCTTCTTTTCTTCTTTTTCTTCTTCTTCTTCAATTTCTTCTTCTTTCTCTTCTTTTTCTTCATCTTCTTCTTCTTTGACTTCTTTTTCTTCTCTTTCTTCTTCTTTTTCTTCTTCTTCTTCTTCTTCTTCTTCTTTTTCTTCTTCTTCTTCTTCTTCTTCTTCTTTTTCTTCTTCTTCTTCTTCTTTTTCTTCTACTTCTTTTTCTTCTTCTACTTCTTCTTCGTCTTCTTCTTCTTCTTTATCATCTTTTTCTTCTTCTTCTTCTTCTTCTTCTCCTTATTCTTCTTATTCTACTTCTTCTTCTTCTTCTTCTTCATCTCTTCTTCTTCTTCTTCTTCTTCTTCTTCTTCTTCTTCTTCTTCCTATTCTTCTTCTTCTTCTTCTTTTTCTACTACTACCACATCTTCCTCTTCCTATTCTTCTTCTTCATATCTTCTACTTCTTCATTTTCTTCTTTTATCGTTCTTCTTCTTCTACTTTTTCTAATGTTGCTTCTTCTTTTTCTTTTTCCTCTTCTTCTTCATCTTCTTCTTCATCTTCTTCTTCTACTATTTTTTCTTCTTCTTCTTCTTCTTCTCCTTCGTTTTTTTCCTCTTCTCTACCATCTTCTTAATCTTCTTCTTCTTCTTCTTCTTCTTCTTCTTCTTCTTCTTTTCTTCTTCTTACTCTTCTTTATCTTCTTCTTCTTCTTCTTCTTCTTCTTCTTCATCTTCGTATTCATCTTCTTCTTCTTAGACATCTAATTCTTCTTCTCTTTCTTCTGTTTCTTCTACCTCTTCTTCTTCTTCACCTAATTCTTCTTCATGCTCATCTTCTTCTTCTTCTTCTTCTTCTTCTTCTCCTCTTTCTCCTCCTCCTCCTTCTTATTCTTCTTCTTCTTGTTCTTCTTTTCTTCTTCTTCTTCTTCTTCATCTCCTTTGCCTTCTCCTCCTCCTTGCTCTTCTCTTCTTCTTCTTCTTCTCCTTCTTCTTCTTCTTCTTCTTCTTTTTCTTCTTCTTCTCACTCTCCTTTTTATTCTTCATCTTCTTTTTCTTATTTTCTTCTTCTTCTTCTCCTTCTTCTGTACACTATTCTACTTCTTCTTCAGCTTCTTCCTCTTCTTCTTCTTCTTCTTCTTGTTTTTCCTCTTCTTCTTCTTCTTCTTCTTACTATTGTATTCTTCTTTTTCTTTTTGTTCTTATTCTAGTTCTTTTTCTTCTACATCTACTTCTTCTTCATCATCTTTTTTTTCTTCTTCTTATTCTTATTCTTCTCCTTCTTCTTCTTCATCTTCCTTGTCTTCATCTTCTTCATCTCCTTCTTTTGCTTCTTCTTCATCTTCTTCCTCTCCTTCTTCTTTGACATCTTCTACTTCTTCATTTTCTCTAACTCCTCATCCTTCTTCTTCTTCTTCAACTTCTTGTTCATCTTTTCTTCTTCTTTTTCTTCTTTTTCTTCTTTTCTTCTTCTTCTTTGCCTTCTTCTTCTTCTACTTCTTCTTCATTTTCTTCTTCTTCTTCTTCTTTGCCTTTCCTTCTTCCTATTCTTCATCTTCTTCCTCTTCGTCTTCTTCTTCTTTTTTGTGTTCTTCTTGTTCTTCTTTACCTTCTTTCTCTTCTTCAACTTCTTTTTCTTCTTCTCCTTATTCTTCTTCTGCATCTTCTACTTCTCCTCCTTCTTCTTCTTCCCTTTCCCCTTCTTTTTTCTTCTTCTTGTTTTTATAGTTTTCGTGTTTTTGTTCATCTTCCTCTTCTTCGTCTTCTTATTCTTCTTCTTCTTCTTCTTCTTCTACGTCTTCTCCGTCATCTTCTTTTTCTTCGCCATCTTCTTGTTCTTGTGCTCCTCCTTGATCTTCTTTTTGTTCTTCTTTTTCTTCAATATCTTCTTCTTCTTATTCTTCTTCTTCCTCATCTTTTTCTTCTTTTTTTTAGTCTCCTAATTCTTGTCCTTCTTCCTCTTCTTCTATTTTCTTACCTTTCTATTCCCTCTTCTTCCTCTTCTTTTTTTTCTTCTTCACCTCTTTTTTTCTTCTTTGACTTCTACGTCTTCTTTTTCTTGTTCTTCTTCTTCTTCCACTTCTTGTTGTTGTTCTTGTTCTTGTTCTTCTTCTCGATCTTCTTCTCCTTCTTCTTTTTCTTCTACTTCTCCTTCTTCTTATTCGCTTTATTCTTCTTATTTTTCTTTTTTTATTCTATTTCTTCTCTTTTTTATTCTTCTTCTTCTTAGTATTATTTTTTTCTTCTTCTTCTTCTTCTTCTTCCTCTTCCTCCTCTTCTTCTTCTATTTCTTCCTCTTCTTCTTCTTCTTCATCATCATCTTCTTCTCCTTCTTCAAATTGTTCTTCTACCTCTTCTTCTTCTTCTTCTTCTTCGTCTTCTTCTGCTTCATCTTCTTCTTCTTCATCTTTATCCTCTTCTTCTTCGTCATCATCAACTTATTCTTCTTCTACTTCTTTTTCTTCGACTTCCTCATCTTCCTCTTCTTCATCTTTCTCATCTTCATCTTCTTCTTCTTTGTCTTCCTCTCCTTCTTCATCTTCTTTTTCTTCTGCATCTTCTTCTACTTGTTCTTCTTCTTCTTCTTCTTCTTCTTCTTCTTCGTCCACTTTGTTTTCTTCTTCTTCTTCTTCTTCCTCTTCGTTGTCCTCATCATCATGTTTTTTTTCTTCTTCTTCTTCTTTATCTTCTTCTTCTTCTTCATCATCATCTTCCTCTCCTTCTTCTTCTTCTTCTTCTTCTTCTTCTTTTCTTCTTCAACTTCATATTCTTTCCCTTCTTCTTCTTCACCTTCTTCTTCTTCTTCTTCTTCTTCTTCTTCTTCTTCCCCTTCTTCATTTTCTTTTTCTACTTCTACTTCTTCTTCGCCTTCTTCTTCTGCTACTTCTTCATCTTCTACTTCTAAATATTATTATTATTATTATTATTATAATAATAATAATAATAATAATAATTATTATTATTATTATTATTAGTATTTTATTATTATTATTCTTCTTCATCATATTCTCTTCTTCTTCTTCTTCTTCTTCTTCTTTTTCTTGTTCATCTTCTTCTTGTTCATCTTCTTCATCTTCTTCTCCCTCTACTTCTTCTTCTTCCTCTTCTGTGCCTTCTTCTTCTTCTTCTTCTTATCCTTTCTACTTCTTCTTCATTTTCTTCTTCTCATCCTTCTTCTTGTTCTTCTCCTTTTTCTAAAGCTACTTCTTCTTTTTCTTCTTCTTCTTCGTCATCTTCATCTTCTTCTACTTTTTCTTCTTCTACTTCTTCTTCTCCTTCTTTTTCCTCTTCTTTATCTTCTTCTTGACCTTCTTCTTCTTCTTCTTCTTCTTCTTCTTTTCTTTGTCTTCTTCTTCCTCTTCTTCTACTTTGTTTTCTTCTTCTTCTTCGTCGTTGTCGTAGTCTTCTTCTTCTAATTCATCCTCTTATTATTATTATTATTATTATTATTCTTAGTCTTCTTCCTATTCTTCTTCTCCTTCTCCTTCTTGTTCTTCTACTTCTACTTCTTCTTCTTCGTCTTCTTCTTCATCCTCTTCTTCTTCTTCTTCTTCTTCTCTTTCTCCTTTTTCTGCTCCTTCTTCTTCTTGTTCTTCTTCTTCTTCTTGTTCTTCTTTTTTTTTCTTCTTCTTCTTGATCTTCATCTCCTTCGTCTTCTTCTCCACCTTCTTCTTCTTCTTCGTCGTCTTCTTCTTCTACTTCTTCTTCTTCTTCTTTTAATTCTTCTTCTTCTTCTTCTTCTTCTTCGTCTTATCCCTCTCCTTTTTATTCTTCTTCTTCTTCTTCTTCTTCTTCTTTTTCTTCTTCTTTTTGTTCATTTTCTTTTTCTTCTTCTTTTTCTTTTTCCTCTTTTTCTTATTCTTCTCTTTCTTCTATTCCCTCTTCTTCTTCTTCTTCTTCTTCTTCCTATTTTTCTTCTTCTTCTTTTTCTTCTTTCTATTGTTTTTCTTCTTCTTCTTCTTCTTCTTCTTCTTCTTCTACAACTACTTCTTTATCATCTTCTACTTCTTCTTCTTATTCATATTCTTCCCCTTCTTCTCCTTCATCTTCTTCTTCTTCTTCTTCTTCTTCTCCTTCTTTTGCTTCTTGTTCATCTTCTTCATCTCCTTCTTCTTCATCTTCTTCATCTTCTTCTAATTCTTTTTCTTCTTCTTTTTCTGCTACTCCATCTTCCTCTTCTTCTTCTTCTTCTTCTTCTTCTTCTTCTTTTTCATCTTCATCTTCTTCATCTTTCTTCTTCATCTTCTCCTTCTTCTTCTTCTTCTTCTTTTCTTCTTCTTCTTCTTATTATTCTTCTTCTTCTTCTTCTTCTTCTTCTCCTTCTTCCTAACCTTCTTCTTCTTCTTCTTCTTCATCTTCTTCTTCTTCTTCTTCTTCTTCTTCTTTTCTTCTTCCTCTTCTTTTTTGCCTTTTCTTCTTCTTCTTCTTTTTTGCCTTTTCTTCTTCCTATTCTTCATCTTCTTCTTCTTCATCTTCTTCTTCTTCTTCTTCTCCTTCTTCCTCTTCTTCTCCATATTCTTCTTCTGCTTCTTCTTCTTCCTCTTCTTCTTCAGCTTCTCCTCCTTCTTTCGTTTCCCCTTCTTTTTTTTTCTTCTTCTTTTTATACTTCTTCGTGTTCTTGTTCTTCATCATCATCTTCTTCTTCTTCTTCTTTTTCTCCTTCTTCCACTTTTTCTTCTACTTCTTCTTCCCCTTCTTCTTCTTCCTCGTTTTCATCTCTTCTTCTTCTTCTTCTTCGTCTTCCTCTTCTTCTTCTTTGTCTTCTTTTTCTTCTTCTTCTTCTTCTTCTTCTTCTTATTCTTCTTCTACTACTTCTTCTTCTTCTTATTTTCCTTCTTCATTTTCTTCTTCTTTTTCTTCATCTTCTTCTTCTTTGTCTTATTTGTCTTCTTCTTCTTCTACTTCTTCTTCTTCTATGTCTTCTTGTTCTTCTTCCTGTTGTTCTTCTTTTTTTTCTTGTTCTTCTTACTCTTCTATTCTTCCTATTTCTTTGTCATTTTTTTCTTCTTCTTCAATTTCTTCTTCCTCTTCTTCTTGTTCTTTGTCTTCTTCTTCTTCCACTTCATCTTTTTCTTCTTCATTGTTGTCATCCTTCTACTTCTTCTTCATCTTCTTCTTCATCAACATCATCAACACCATCATCATCTTCTTCTTCTATTACTATTACTTCTTCTTCTTCCCTCTTCTTTGCCTTCTTCTTGTTCTTCATCTTCTTCTAATTGTTCTTCTTTTTCTTCTTCTTCTTCCTATTCATCTTCCTCTTCTTCATCATCTTCCTCTTCTTCTTCTTCTTCATCTTCTTCTCCTTCTTCTACTTCTTCCTCTCGTTCTTAATCCTCTTCATGTACTTCTTTTTCTTCTTCTTCATCTTGTTTTTCTTCTTCTTCTTTTTCTTCTTCTTCTTCTTCTTCTTTTTCTTCTACTTTTTCTTGTTCCTCTTCTTCATCATCATCATCTACTTCTTCTTTTCCTTCTTCGTCTTTTTCTTCGTCATCTTCTTCTTCATTTCCTTCTACTTTGTCTTCCTCTTCTCTATCTTTTTTTTTCTTCTTCTTCTACATCTCCTTCTTCTTCTTCTTCTTCTTCTTATTATTCTTATTCTTATTCTTCTTGTTCTTCATCTTCTACAACTTCTTCTTGTCCAACTTCTTCTTCATCTTCATCTTCTTCTCGTTCTTCGTCTTCTTCTTCTTCATCTTCTTCTTCTTCAACTTTGTTTTCTTCTGCTTCTTGGACTTCCTCTTCTTCTTTTTCTTCTTCTTCTTCATCATCCTCTTCTTTTTCTTCTATTGCTTTTTTCATCATCTTCTTCTTCTTCTACTTCTTCAACTTTTCTTTCTTCTTTGTTTTCTTCTTCTTCTTCTTCTTTCTCTTGTTATTTTTCTTCATCTTCTTCATCATCACATTCTCCATCTATTTCTTCTTCTTGTTCTTCTTGTTCTTGTTCTTCTTCTTTTTCTCCTCCTCCTCCTCCTCCTTGTTCCCTTCTTCTTCTTCTCCTTTTTCTTCTTCAGCTTCATCTTCTTCTTTGTCTTCTTCTTCTTCTTCTTCAACTTCTTCTCCTTCATCATCATTATCTTCTTCTTCTTCTTCTTCTTCTTTGTTTTCTTCTTCTTATTCGTCTTCTTCATCTTCTTCTTCTTCTCCTTATTCTTCTTTTTCTTCTTCTTTTTCTCCTTCTTCTTCTTCTTCTTCTCCTTTTTCTTCTTCTCCTTTTTCTTCTTCTTCTCTTTTTTCTTCTTTTTTGTCTTCTTCTTCTTCTTCTTCTTCTTCTACTTCTTCTTTTTCTTCTTATTGTTTTTATTATTCTTCT
>JAIUJO010001978.1:15000-17500 GCA_023846275.1 Vanilla planifolia
CTTCTTCTTCTTCTTCCTTTCCTTCTCCTTCTTCTTCTTCGTCTTCTTGTTCTTGTTCTTGTTCTGCTTCTACTTCCTCTTCTTCGTCATCCCCTTCTTCTTGTTCTTCTTTTTCTTCTTCTTCTTCATCTTCTTCTTCTTCTTCTTCTCCTTTTTAATCATCTTCTTCAACTTCTTCTTATTCATTTTTTCTTCTTCTTGATCTTATTCTTATTCTTCTTATTCTTTTCTTCTTCTGCTTCTTCTTCTTCTTCTTCTCTTCTTCTTTTTCTTCTTCTTCTTCTTTCTCCTCTTCCTCCTCTTTTTCTTTTTCTTTTTATTCTTCTACCTCTTCTTCTTCTTCTTCTTCTTCTTCATCTTCTTCTTCTTCTTATTCTTCTTCTTCTTCTTCTGCTTCTTCTTTTTTCTTCTTCCTCTTCTTTTTGTTCTTCTTCTTCTTTTTCTTCTTCTACTTCTTCTTTTTCTTCTTTGTCATCATCTTCTTCATCCTCTTCTCTTTCTTCTTCTTCTTTTTACTCTTCTTCTTCATCTTCTTCCTCTTCATCTTCTTCTTCTGCTTCTTCTTCTCTTTCTTCTTCTTCATCTTCTTCTTCTTCTCCTTCTTCTTCTTCTTCTTCTTCTTCTCCTTCTTCTTCTTCTTCTTCTTCTTCTTCTTCCTCTTCTTCTTCTTCGTCTTCCTCTTCTTCCACTTCTTTGTCTTCTTCTTCTTCTTCATCTTCTTCTTCTTCTATTTCTTCTTCTTCTTCTTCTTCTACTACTACTACTTTTTCCTATTCTTCTTCTTCTTCTTCTTATATTTCTTCTTCTTCCTCTTCTTCTTCTTCTTCTTTTTCATCTTCTTCTACTTCTTCTTCTTCTTTTTCTTCTTCTTTCCCTTCTTCTTCATCTTCTTCCTTTTCTTCATCATCATCATCTTCTTCTTCTTCTTCTTCTTTATCTTCTTTATCTTCTCTATCTTCTTCTTCTTATTCTTCTTCTTTTTCTTCTTCTTTTGCTCCTTCTTCTTCTCTTTCTTCTTCTTCTTCTTCCTCTTCATCCTCTTTTTCTTTGTGTTCTTCTTCTTCTTCTTCTTCTCCTTCTTCTTCTTTTCATCATTTTCTTCTTCTTCTTCTTCTTCTTTAGCTTCTTCTTCTTCTTCTTCTTCTTCTTCTTTAGCTTCTTCTTGTTGTTGTAGTTGTTCTTCTTCCTCTTCTTCTTTTCCTTCTTCTTTTCTTCTTCTTCTTCTTCTTCTTCTTCTTCTTTTCTTGTTCTTCTTCTTGTTCTTCTTCTTCTTCTTCTTGCTCTTCTCCTTCTTCCTCTTCTTTCTCCCTTTCTTCTTCAGCTACTTTTTCGTCTTCTTCTTCTTCTTTATCTTCTTTATCTTCATTATCTTCTTTATCTTCTCTATCTTCTTCTTCTTACTCCTCTTCTTTTTCTTCTTCTTTTGCTCCTTCTTCTTCTGTTTCTTCTCTTCTTCTTCCTCTTCATCTTCGTGTTCATTGTCTTCTTCTTCTTCTTGTTCTTCTTCTTCTTCTTCTTTTCATCATCTTCTTCTTCTTCTTCTTTAGCTTCTTCTTCTTCTTCTTCTTCTTCTTCTTCTTTCTCTTCTTCTTCTTCTTATCTTTCTTCCTTCTTATCTTCTTGTTGTTGTTCTTTTTCTTCTTCTTTTTCTTGTTATTCTTCCTCTTCTTCCCCTTCTTCTTTTTTTCCTTCTGTTCTTCTTCTTCTTCTTCTTCTTCTTCTTTTTCTTGTTCTTGTTCTTCTTCTTCTTGTTCTTCTTCTTCTTCTTACTCTTCTCCTTCTTCCTCTTCCTCTTCTTTGCCCACTTCTTCTTCTTCTTCTTCCTCTTCTTCATCTTCATTTTCCTCATTAACTTCTTCTTCTTCACCTTCTTCTTCTTCTTCTACCTTCTCTTTTTCTTTTTCTTCTTCTTCCTCTAATTCTTCTTCTTCTTCCTCCTCTTCTTTTTCTTTTTCATTTTCTTCTTCTTCTTCTTCTTTTTCTTCTTCTTCTCTTAAATCTTCTTCTTATTCTTATTCTAATTCTCCTACTTATTCTTCTTCTTCTTCTTCTCCTTCTCCTTCTTCATGTCCTTCTTCTTCTTCTATTTCTTATTCTTCTACTTCTTCTTCTTCTTCTTCTTTAACTTCTTCTTCTTCTTCCTCTTCTTTTTCTTTTTCTTATTCTTAGCCTTCTTCTTCTTCTTCTTCATCTTCCATTCCTTCTTCTTCTTCTTCTTATTCTTCATCTTCTTCTTCTTTTTATCAAAATCTTCTTCTTCTACTTCTCCTCCTCCACCTTCTTCTTCTTCTTCTTATTCTTATTCTTATACTTCATCTTCTTCTTCTTCTTCGTCGTCCTCGTTTTCTTCATCATTTTTTTCTTCTTGTTGTTCTTCTTTTTTTCTTCTTCTTCTTTTTCTTCTTCTTATTCTTTCTCTTCTTCTTCTTCTTCATCTTCTTCTTCTTCTTCTTCTTCTTCTTCTTCTTCTTCCTCTTCTTCTTCTTCTTCCAATTCTCCT
>JAIUJO010001978.1:22500-25000 GCA_023846275.1 Vanilla planifolia
CTTCTTCTTCCACTTCTTCCTCTTCTTCCTCTTCATCTTCTTCTTCCTCTTCTCCTTCTTCCTCTTGTTCTTCTTCTTCTTATTCTTCTTCTTATTCCTCTTCTTCCTCTTTTTCTTCTTCTTTCCCCTCTTCTTCTTCTTCTCCTCCTTCTCCTTCTTCTTCTAATTCTTCTTCTTCTTCTTCTTTTTCTTCTTTATCTTTTTCAACTTCTTCCTCTACTTCTTCTTCCTTTTCTTCCCCTTCTTCTAGTTCTTGTTCTTCTTCTTCTTCTTCTTCTTCTTCTATTACTAATACTACTACAACTGCTTCTTTTTTTTCGTGCTCTTCTTTTTTGTCTTCTTTTTCATCTTCTTCATCTTCTTCTTATTCTTCTTCTTCTCATTCTTGTTCTTTTTCTTCTTCTTCTTTTTCTTCTTCTTCATCTTCATCTTCTTCTTCTTCTTCTTCATCTTCTTATTCATCATCATCATCTTCTTCTTCTTCTTTTTCCTCTTCTTCTTCTTCTTTTACTTCTTCTAATTCTTCTTTCTCTTCTTCTTCTTCATCATCTTCTTTAACTTCTTCTTCTTCTTCTTCTTCTTCTTCTTCTACTACTTCTTTTTCTTATTATTCCTCTTCTTCTAACTCTTCTTCTTCCTCTTCTTCTTTTTCTTCTTCTTCTTGTTCTTCTTTCTCTTCTTCCTCTTCTCCTCCTGCACCTCCTCCTTCTTCTTTTTCTTCTTCTTCCTCCTCTTCCAATTCTTGTTCAAATTAATCTTCTGATTCTTCTTCTTATTCTTCTTGTTCTTCTTCTTCTTCTTCTTCTTCTTCTACTTCTACTTCTTTTTTTTCTTCTTCTTTTTCTTCTTCTTCTTCTTCTTCTTCAATTTTTCTTCTTCTTCTTCTTCTTCTTTATTTTCTTTATCTTCTATATCTTCTTCTTCTTCTTATTTTCTTCTTCTTTGACTTCTACTTTTTCTTCTTTTTCTCCTTCTTCTTCACCTTCTTCTTCTTCTTTTTCTTCTTCCTTATCGCCTTCTTCATCTTCTTCTTCTTCTTCTACTTCTTCCTGTTCTTCTTCTTCGTCCTCCTCTTTGTCTTCTCCCTTTTCTTTTGCTTTCTCTTTTTCTTTTTCTTCCTCTTCTTCTTCTTCTTTTTTGCAATTCTTCCTCCCTTCTTCTTCTTCTTCTTCATCTTCTTCTTCTTCTTCTTCTTCTTCTTCCTTTTCTCCTTCTTCTTCTCCTTCTTTTCTAGTTCTTCTACTTCTTCTTCTTCTTCTTTGCTTTCTTCTTCTTCTTCTTCTTCTTTATTTTCTTCACCTTCTTCTTCATCTACTTCTTCTCCTTCCTATTCTTCTTCTTATTTTTCTTCTTCCTTATGTTCTTCTTCTTCTACTTCTCCTTATGTTCTTCTTCTTCTTCTTCCTCTTCTTGTTCTACTTTTTCTTCTGCTCTTTCTTCTTCTTCTTCTTCTTCTTCTTATCTTCTTCTTCTTCTTCTTTTACTTCTTCTACTTCTTCTTCCTCTTGTTCTTCTTCTTCTTCATCTTTAATTTCTTCTGCTTCTTCTTCTTCTTCTTCTTCCTCTTCTTTTTCGTTTTCTTATTCATCCTCTTCTTCTTCTACTTCATCCTCTTCTTCTAATTCTTCTTCTTCTTCTTTTCTTCTTCTTCTTCTTCTTCTTCTTCTTTTTCAACTTCTTCTTCTAGTTCTTCCTCTTCTTCTCCCCTTCCACCTCCTCCTTCTTCTTGTTCTTCTTCTTCCACTTCTTCCAATTCTTCCTCTTATTCTTCTTGCAATTCTTTTTTTTTCTTCTTTCTTCTTCTTCTTCTTCTTCTTCTTCTTGTTTATCTTTTTATTTTCTTTATCTTCTTCTTCTTCTTCTACTATTACTACTACTTATCCTTCTTCTTCACCTTCTTCTTCTTCTTCTTCTTTCTATTCTTCTTCTTCTTCTTCTTCTTCTTTAGATTCTTCTTCTTCTTCTACTTCTTCTTCTATATCTATGTCATATTCTTCCTCTTCTTCTTCTTCTTCTTCTTCTTCTTCCTCTTCCTCTTCTTCTTCCTCCTTTTTCTCTTCTTCTTCTTCTTCTTTAACTTCATCTTTACCTTCTTCTTCTTCTTCTTCTCCTTCATTTACTTCTTCTTCTTCTTCTTCCTCATCTTTCTTTTCTTTCTCTTCTTCTTCTACTTCCTCCTCTTTTACCTCTTCTTCTTCTTCTTGTTCTACTACTACTACTACTACTACTACTTCTTCTTTTATTATATCTTCTTCTTATTATTGTTATTATTGTTCTTCTTCTCCCTTTTCTTCTTCTTCTTTACCTTCTTCTTTCTCTTCTGCTTCTTTTCTTCTTGTTCTTCTTCTTCTCTTCTTCTTCTATTTGTTCTTCTTCTTCTCCTTTTCCGTCTTACTTATCTTCTTCTTCTTCTTTTTCATCTTCTTCTTCGTCCTCCTATCCTTTTTTGTCTTCTTCTTCTTTTACTACTACTTCTTCTTCTTCTTCTTCTTCTTCTTCG
>JAIUJO010001978.1:40000-42500 GCA_023846275.1 Vanilla planifolia
TTCTTTATCTTCTTTATATTCTCTATCTTCTTCTTTTTCTTCATCTTTTGCTCCTTCTTCTCTTACTTCTTTTTCTTCTTCTTCTTCAACTTCTTCTTCGTCTACTTCTTCTTCTTCTTCTTTTGTTCTTCTTTAGTTTCTTCTTCTTCTTATTCTTATTCTTCTTCATCTTCTTCTTATTTTTCTTCCTGCTTATCTTCTTATTATTATTATTATTATTATTATTCTTCCCATTCTTCCACTTCTTCCTCATCATCTTCTTGTTCTTCTTCTTCTTCCCATTCTTCCACTTCTTCCTCATCATCTTCTTCTTCTCTTCTTCTTCTTTTGTTCTTCTTCTTCTTGCACTTCTTCTTCCTATTGTTCTTCTTTTTCTTCTTAATCTTCTTCATTAACTTCTTCTTCTTCACCTTCTTTTTTTCCTCTTTCTATCTCTTCTTATTCTTCTTTCTCTTCTTCGTCTTCTTTTTTATTTTCTTCTTCTTGTTCTTCACTTTTAAATCATCTTGCTGATCTACTTTTTATTCTTCTTCTTATTCTTATTATTCTTGTTTTTCTTCTTTTTCTTCTTCTTTTTCTTCTACTACTTCTTCTTCTTCTTCTTCTTCTTCTTCTTCTTCTTCTCCTTCATCTTCTTCTTCTTCTTCTTTTTCTTCTACTTCTTCTTCCTCCTCTTCTTCTCCTTCACCTTCTTCTACTTCTTCTTCTTCTACTTCTACTTCTTCTTCTTCTTCTTCTTCTTCTTCTTCCACTTCTTCTACTTCTTGTTCTTCTTCATCTTCCACTTCTTCTTCTTTTCTTATTCTTCCACTTCTTCCTCTTCTTCTTCTTCCTCTTCTTCCATTTTTCTTCTTCTTCTTCATCATCTTTTTCTTCTTCTTTTTTGTCATCATCATCAACTTCTTCTTCTTCTCCTCCTCCACCTTCTTCTTCGTATTCTTATTCTTCTTCTTCTTCTTCTTCTTCTTCTCCTTCTATTCCTTTTCTTCTTCTTCTTCTTCTTCTTCTTCTTCTTCTTCTTCCTTCTCCTCCTCTTCTTCTTCTTCTTCGTCTTCTT
Organism: Vanilla planifolia; assembly: GCA_023846275.1. Lineage (NCBI taxonomy): Eukaryota > Viridiplantae > Streptophyta > Magnoliopsida > Asparagales > Orchidaceae > Vanilla > Vanilla planifolia. Next base: position 41,058 of record JAIUJO010001978.1, read on the forward strand.
ATTCTTCTTCTTGTTCTTCTTCTTCTTCCTCTTCTTTTTCTTTTTCTTCTTCATACTCTTCTTCTTCTTCTTGCTCTTCTTCCTTTTATTCTTCTTCTTCTTCTTCCTCACCTTCTTCTTCATCTTCTTCTCTTTCTTCTTCCACTTCTTCTTCTCCTTCTTCTTTTTCTTCTTCTTCTTTTTCTTCTTCTTCTTCTTCTTCTTCTTCGCCTTCTTCTTCTTCTTTTTCTTCTTCTTCTTCTTCTTCTTATTCTTCTTCTTCTTCTCCTTCTTCATCTTCTTCTTCTTCTTCTTCTTCTTCTTCATCTTCTTCTTCTTCTTCTTCCTCTTCTTTTTATTCTTCTTAATTTTTCACCTCCTCCTCTTCGTCTTCTTCCTCTTCCTCTTCTTTTACTTTTCTTCTTCTACCTCTTCTTCTTGCAATTCTTCTCCTTCTTCTTCTTCTTCATCTTCTTCCTGTTCTTCTTTTTGTTCTTCTTCTTCTTCTTCTTCTTCGTCCTCTTCTTCTTCCTCTTCATCTTCTTCTTCTTCCTCTTCTTCTTGTTCTTCTTCATCTTCTTCGTCTCCTTCTTCTTCTTCTTCCTCTTCTTCCGCTTCTTCCTCTCCTTCTTCTTCTTCCTGCTCTTCTTCGTCTTCTTCTTCTTCATTTTCTTCTACTTCTTCAACATCTTCATCTTTTTCTTCTTCTTCTACTACTACTACTTCTTTTTCTTCTACTATTACTGCATCTACTACTTCCACTTCTTGTTCTTCTTCTTCTTTATTGTTCCCCTCTTAATCTTCTTCTTCTTCTTTTTTTACTTCTTTCTCTTCTTCTTCTTCATCATCAACTTCTTCACCATCTACTTCTTCTTCTTCATCATCATCTTCTTCTTCTTCTCCTATTTCTTCTCCTTCTTCTTCTTCTTGTTCCTCTTCTTCTTCTTCCCCTTCCTCTTGTTCTTCTTCTTCGTTTTCTTCTTCTTCTTCTTCTTCTTCCTCTTCTCCTTCTTTAGCTTCTTCTTCATCTTCTTCTTCTTCTACTTCTTCTTCTTCTTCTTCTTCTTCTTCTTCTTCCTCCTCTTATTTTTCTTCTTCCTTATCTTCTTCTTCTTCTATTACTTCTCGTTCTTCTTCTTCTCCTTCTTTTTCTTCTTCTTCTTCCTCTTCTTCTTCTTTTTTTTCTTCTTCTTCTTCCTCCTCTTCATCTTCATCATCTTCCTTAACTTCTTGTTCTTCTTTTTCTTCCTCTTCTTCTTCATCATCTTCTCTAACCTCTTGTTCTTCAACTTCTTCTTCCTCTTCTTCCTCTATATCTTTTTTTCTTCTCCTTCTTCGTCCTTTTCTTCTTCTTCTTCTCCTTCTTCTTCCTCTTCTTATTCCTCCTTTTCCTCTTCTTCTTCTCCTCCTTCCCCTTCTTCTTCTTCTTCTTCTTCTTCTTCTTCTTCTTCTAATTCTTGTTCT
>JAIUJO010003292.1:15000-22500 GCA_023846275.1 Vanilla planifolia
GAAGTAATAGTAGAAGAAGAAGAAGTAGTAGAAGAAGAAAAAGAAGAAGAAGAAGTAGTGTTAGAATGAGATAAATAAGAACAACAACAACAATAATAATAATATAATAACAATAATAAAAATTTTAATAATGATAGTAATAATAATAACAATTATAATATTAATAATTATAAGAACAAGAAGAAGTGGAAGAAGTAGAATGAGAAGAAGTGGAATAAGAAGGAGAAGGAGAAGGAGAAGAATAATTATAATAAGAAGGAGAAGAAGAAGAAGGAGAAGACAAAGATGGTGAAGAAGAAGGAGAAGAAGAAGAGGAAGATGTAGAAGGAGAAGAAGAAGAAAAATAAGGAGAAGAAGTTGGAGAGGAAAATGATTAAGAAGAAGAAGAAGGTGAAAACTTGACAAAGAGGAGCAAGAAGAAGATGTAGTTGAAGAAAAAGAAGAAGTAGAAGAAAGAACAAGAAGAAGAAGAAGAACAAGAAGAAGAAGCTGGAGAAGAAATGAAGAAGTAAAAGAAGAAGAAGAAGAATAAGAAGAAGAAGATGATGAAGAAGAAGAAGAAGAAAAAGAAATAGAAGGAGACGAGGAGGAAAAAGGTGTTGGAAAAGAAGGAGAACAAGCAGAAGAGGAAGAATAAGAAGAAGAAAAAGAAGAATAAGAAGAAGAAAAGGCAAAAGAAGAGTGAAAAGAAGAATAAGGAGTATAAGAAGAAGAAGTAGTAAAAGAAGAACTAGAAGAAGAAGAAGAAGATGATGATGATGATGAAGAAGAATAAAAATAATAATATTAATAGTAGCTATAATTATAATAATAATAATAATAAACACAATATGAAGAAGTAGAAAAAGAAGAAGTTGAAGAAGAAGTAGTAGAAGAAGCAGATGGAGAAAAAGAAAAAGAATAAGAGTAAGAAGAAGAAGAAACAAAAAGGAGAAGAACAAGAAGTAGAAGTAGAAGAAGAAAAAGTAGAAAGACAAAACGAAGGAGGGAAAGAAGAAGAAGAAGAAGAAGTAGGCAAAAAATAACAACAATAATAAAATTAATAATAATAATAATAATATAACAATAATAATTAATATAAATATTAATAATATTAAGAAGAAGAAGAGGAAGAAAAAGGAGAAGGAGAAGAAGAAAAAGAAGAATAAGAAGAAGAATAAGATGAAGAAGATGACGAAGAAGAAGAGCTAGAAGATGAAGTAGAAGGAGAAGAAGAAGAAGAAGAAGAAGAAGAAGAAGAAGAAGAAGGAGAAGAAGAAGAAGGAAAGAAAAATCAAGATAAAGAAGATGTAGAAGAATAAGAAAAAGGAGAAGAAGAAGGAGAAAAGATGCTTAAGAAGAGGAAGAATAAGATGAACAAGAAGAAGAAGAAGAAGAAGAAGAAGAAGAAAAAGAAGAAGAAGAAGAAGAAGAAGAAGAAGAAGAAGAAGATGAAGAAGAACAAAAACAACAAGAAGAAGAACAAGAACAAGAACAAGAACAACAAGAAGAAGAAGGAGAAGAAGAAGAAGATGAAGAAGAAAAAGAAGGATTAGAAGAAGAATAATAATAAGAAGAAGAAGAAGAGGAAGAGGAAGAAGAAGAAGTCTTAGAAGAAGAAGAAGAAGGAAAGGAGGATTAAGAAGATAAAGAAGAAGAAAAACAATAATAAAAATAATAACTATACTGATAATAATAATAATAAATATAATAATAAGAGGAAGAAGAAAAAGAAGAAGAAAAGGAAGTAGAAGAAGTAGAAGAAGAAGAAGGTGAAGGAGGAGAAGAAAAAAGATAAGAATAAGAAAATGAAGAAGAACAAAAAATAAAAGAAGAAGAAATAAAAGGACAAGAAGAAGAAGAAGGACAAAAAGAAGAGGAAGAGGAAGAAGATGAAGAAGAAGAAGAAGAAGGAGAAGAAGAAGAAGAGGAAGAAGAAGAAGAAGAAAAAAAGAAGAACTAGAAGGAGGAAAAGAAACAGAAGAAGAAGAACAAAAACAACAACAACAAGAAGAAGAAAAAGAAGAGGAAGAAAAAGAGGAGAAGAAGAAGAAGAAGAAGAAGAAGAAAAAGATGAAGAAGAAGAGGAAAAAAGAATTAGAACAATAACAATAATAAAAAAATAAAAGTAATTTAAATAAATACAATATGTAGAAAAACAAGAGGAAAAAGAAGAAGTAGAAAGAAGAATAAGAAGAAGAAGAAGAAGGAAAATGAGAAGTAGAAAAATAGGAGAGGAAGAAGATAAAGAAGAAGAATAAGAAGAAGGAAAAGAAGAAGAAAAAGAAGACAAAGTAGAAGAAGGTAAAGAAAAAGAAGAAGAAGAAGAAGTGAAAAAAAGAAGAAAAAGAAGAAAAGGATGGAGAAGAAGAAGATAAAGTAGAAGGACAAGAAGAAGACAAAGTAGAAGAAGAAAAAGAAGAGGGAGAAGAAAAAAGAAGAAAAAGAAGGAGAAGGAGAAGAAGAAGAAGAAGAAGCAAGAGAAGAAGAAAAAGAAGAAAAAGTAGAAGAACAAGAAGAAGAAAAATTAGAAGAAGAACAAGGTGAAGGAGAAGAAGAAGGAAAGGAAGATGAAGAAGAAAAAGTAGAAGAAGAAGAAGGAGATGAAGGAGAAGAGGAAAAAGAAGAAGAAAGAGAAGAAGTAGAAGGAGGAGGAGGAGGAGGAGAAGGAGAATAATAATAATAGAAAGAAGAGGAAGATAATGATGATGAAGAAGGAGACGAAAATGAGGAGGAGGAAGAAGAAGAAGAAGAACAAGAAAAAGGAGAAAGGGAAGGAGGAGAGAAGAAGAGTTAGAAGAAGAAGAACAAGAATAAGAACATGAATAATAATAATAATAATAATAATACTAACAATAACAACCAAAAACTACGAGAAAAAGAAGAAGAAGAAGAAGAAGCAGAATAAGAAGAAGAGAAGAAGAAGAAGAAGAAGAAGGAGATGAAGAAGAAGAAGAAGAAGAAGAAGAAGAAGAAGAAGAAGAACAAGAAGAAGAAGAAGGAGAATGAGAAGAAGAAGGAGGAGGTGAAGAAGAAGAAAACAAAGAAGAAGAAGGGGAAGAAGAAGGAGAGGAAGAACAAGACGAAGAAGAAGAAGAAGAAGGAGAAAAGTTGAAGAGGAGCAGGAAGAAGAAGAAGAAAAAGAAGGAGAAGTAGCATAAGAAGAAGATGAAGAAGAAGAAGATGATGATGATGAAGAAGAAGAATAAGAATAATGAGAAGAAGAAGAAGAAGAAGATGATGAAAAAGAAGAAGAAAAAGAAGAAGAAGAAGAAGATGCATAAGAAGAAGAGGAAGAAGAAGAAGTAGAAGAAGATGAAAAAGAATTAGAATAGGGAGGAGAAGAAGTTGAAGTAGAAGAAGAAGAGGAAAAGAAAAAGAAGAAAAAGTTGAAGAAGAAAAAGAAAAAGATGAAGAAAAAGAACAAGAAGAAGTAGAACAAGAAGAAGTGGAGGAAGAAGAAGTAGAAGAAGAAGAAGTAGAAGGAGAAGAAGAAGAAGAAAAAGAAGAGGAAGAAGAAGAAAAAGAAGAAAAAGAAGAAGAAAAGGAAGATGAAGATGGGGTAGGAGAAGAAGAAGAATAAGACCAAGAAGGCGTAGAAGAAAAAGAAAAAGAAGATGAAAAAGAAGTAGAAGAAGAAGAAGTAGTAGAAGAAGTAGAAATTGAAGAAGAAAAAGAGTACGAATAAGAACAAGAAGAAGAAAAAAAGAAGAACAAGAAAAAGAAAATGTAGAAGTTGAATAAGAAGAGGAAGAAGAAGAAGATGAAGGAGACGAAGAAGTGAAGAAGAAGAAGAAGGAGGAGAAGAAGAAGGAGAAGAAGAAAAATGAGAATTAGAAGAAGGCAAAGAAGAAAACGAAGAAGAAGAAGAATAAAAAGAAGATGAAGATGAAGAAGGAGAAAGAGAAGAAGGAGAAGAAGATGAAGGAGTAGAAGAAGAAAAAGGAAAAAGAAGAAGAAGAAATAGAATCAAATGAAGAAATAGAAGAAGAAAAGGAAGGAGAAAGAGAAGAAGAAAAAGAATACGAATAATATTAATAAGAAGAAGAAGAAGAAGGAGAAGAGCAAGAAGATGAAAATGTAGATGAAGAAGAAGAAGAAGAAAAAGAAGAGAAGAAGAAGAAGAAGAAGGAGAGGAAGATGATGAAGAAGAAGAAGAAGAAAGAGAAGGAGATAAAGAAGAAGGAGATGAAGAAGAACACAAAGAAGAATTAGTAGTAGCTTGTAAAAGATAAAAAAGTAGAAGAAGAAGAAGAATAAGAAGAAGAGGAAGGAGAACAAGAAGAAAAAGATGAAGAGGAAGAAAAAGAAGAAGAATTATAAGCAGAAGAAGAAGAAGAAGAAGAAGAAGAAGTGGAAGATGAAGGAGAAGAAGAAGAAAGAGAGGAAGACGAAGAAGAATAAGAAGAGGTAGAAGAAGAAGAACATGAAGAGGAAGATGAACAAGAAGAAGATGAAGATGAAGAAGGTGTCGAAGAAGGAAAAGAACTAGCATTAGACAAAGAAGAAGAAAAAGAAGAAGTAGAGAAAGAAGAGGAAGTAATAGTAATAGTAGAAGTTGCGGAAGAAGTAGAAGACGAAGAAGGCAAAGAAGGAGAAGAAGAGAAAGAAGAAGAAGAAGAAGAAGAAGAAGATGATGATGAGGAAGAACAAAAAGAAGACAAAGAAGAAGAAGAGGAAGAGGAAGAATAAGATGAAAAATAAGAAGCAGAAGAGGTAAAAGAAGAAGTGGAAGAAGAAGAAGAGGAAAAAGAAGAAGATAAAGAAAAAGAAGAAGAAGAAGAAAAAGAAGAAAAACAAGAAGAAGAAGAAGTGGAAGATGAAGAGGAAGAAAAGGATGAAGAAGAAGAGGAAGAAGATGAAGAAGGAGTAGAAGAAGAAAAAGAAGAAGAAGAAGATGATGAAAATGAAAATATACAAAGAAGAAGAAGAAGAAGAAGGAGAAAAAGAAGAAGAAAGAGAATTAGAATAAGGATAAGAAGAAGAAGAAAATAAGAAGAACAAGAAGAAGATAATGAAGAAGAAGAAGAAGAACGAGGAGGAGAAGAAGAAGAGGGACAGGAAGATGAAGAAGAAGAAGAAGAAGAAGAAGGAGAAGAAGAAGAAAAAGAAGAAGAAGGAGAAGAAGAAAACAAGTAGTTGTAAGACATAAAGAAGGAGAAGTTGATGAAGAAGAAGCAGAAGAAGAAGATAAAGAAGAGGCAGAAGTGGAAGGGGAAGAAGAATAAGAAGATGAAGAAGTAGAAGAAGAACAAGAAAGAGAAGGAGAAAAAGAAGAAGAAGAAGAAGAAGAAGAAGAATAAGAAGACGAGTTATAAGAAGAGTAAGAATAAGAATAAGGAAAATAACAACAATAATAATAAGATGAATAATTATAATAATAGTAATAATAACTATAACAACAACAATTGGAATAATATGAAAAAGACAAAGAAGAAGAAGAAGAAGAAGAAGAAGAAGAAGAAGTAAAATAAGAAGAAGAGAGGAAGAAGGAGAAGGAGAAGAAGAAGAAAAAGAAGAATAAGAAGAAGAAGAAGATGATGAAGTAAAAGGAGAAGAAGAAGAAGAAGAAGAAGAAGACGAAGGAGAAGAAAAATAACAATAATAATAAGACGAAGAAATTGAAGAAGAAGAAGAAGAAGTAGTAGTAGTAGTAGTAGTAGAAGAAGAAGAAAATGAAGAGGAGCAAGAAGAAGAAGAGGAAGAAGAAGAAGAAGAAGAATAAGAAGAAGAAGAGGAAGAAGAAGAAGAAGAATAATAACAAGAAGAAGAAGGAGAAGAAGAAGAATGACAAGAAGAAGAAGAAAAAAAAATAGTAGTAAATGAAGAAGAAGAAGAAGAAAAAGAAGAGGAAGAAGAAGAAGATGAGGAGGAGGAAGAAGTAGAAGCAGAAGAAGAAGAAGAGGAAGAACAAGAATAAGAACAATAAGAAGAGGAGGAAGAAGAAGAATAGAAAAAGAAGAAAAGAAGATGATGAAGAAGAAGAATAAGAAGAAGAAGAACAAGAAGATGATGAAGAAGAAGAAGAAGAAGAAGACGAAGAAGGAGAGGAAGATGAAAGGAGAAAAAGAAGAAGAAGAAAAATGTGTTTGAGTAGAAAAAGAATAATGAGAAGAAAAAGAAGACGAGCAAGAAGAAGAAGATGTAGAAGAAGAAGAACATGAAGGAGAAGAAGAAGAAGAAGAGAAAGATGATGAACTAGAAGAAGAAGAAAAGGAAGAAGGAGAAGAAGAAGAGGAAGAAGTAGTAGAAGGAGAGGAAGACGAGGTTGTAGTAGAAGAAGTAGAATTAGAAGAGGAAGAAGAAGAAAAGATGAAGAAGATGATGATGAAGAAGAAGAAGAAAAATAAAAAGAAGATGAAGAATTGGAAGAAGAAGAAGAAGAAGAAGAAGAAAAAGAGCATTAAGAAGAAGAGGAGAAGAAGATGAAAGAGAGTTAAAGATGAAGAACAAGAATAATAACAATAATAATAATAATAACAATGATAGTAATAATAATAATAATAATAATAATAATAATAATAATAATAATAAATAGAAGAAGAAGAAGTAGAATAAGAAGAAGAGAATGAATAAGGAGATAGAGAAGAAGAAGAAGAAGAAGAATAAAAAGAAGAGGAAGAAGAAAAAGAAGAAGAGGACAATGAAGAAGAAAAAGGAGAACAAGAAGAAGAAGAAGATGATGATGATGAAGATGATGAAGAAGAAGAAGAAGCAAAAGAAGAAGAAGAAGAAGATGATGATGATGATGAAGAAGAAGAAGGAGAAAAGATGATGAAAAAGAGGAAGAAGAAGAAGGAGAAAAAGAAGAGGAACAAGATGAAGAAGAGAAGAAGAAGAAGAAGAAGAAGAAGAAGTAGAAGTAGTAAAAGAAGTAGTAATAGTAGTAGTAGTTGTAATAGTAGTAGTAGTAGTAGTAGAAGAAGAAGAAGAAAAGGAAGAGGAAGAAGAAAAAGAAGAAGAAGAAGAAGAAAAAGAATAAGAAGCATAAGGGAAAGAAGAAGAATTGAAAGAAGAGGAAGAAGAAGAAGATGTTGAAGAAGAAGTAGAAGAAGAAGAGGAAGAAGAAGAAGAAGAAGAATATTACAAGAAGAAGAAGAAGATGAAAAAGAAGAAGAAGAAGGAGAAGGAGAGGAAGAAGAAGAAAGAGAGGAAGAAGTAGAAGAAGAAGAAGAAGAAAAAGCAGTAGTAGTAGTTGTTGTTGTAGAAGATAAAGAAGAAGAATAAGAAGAAGAAGAACAAGAAAAAGATAAAGAGTAAGAAGAAGAAGAAGAAAAAGAATAAGAAGCAGAAGGGAAAGAAGAAGAATTGAAAGAAGAGGAAGAAGAAGATGTTGAAGAAGAAGTAGAAGAAGAAGAGGAAGAAGAAGAAGAAGATGATGATGAAAAAGAAGAAGAAGAAAGAGAAGGAGAGGAAGAAGAAGAAAGAGAGGAAGAAGAAGAAGTAGTAGAAGAAGAAGAAGAAGAAGAAGTAGTAGTAATTGTTGTAGAAGATAAAGAAGAAGAAGAAGTAGAAGATGAA
>JAIUJO010003292.1:40000-47500 GCA_023846275.1 Vanilla planifolia
AGAAGGAGAAGAAGAAGAAGAAAGTTAACAAAAAGAAGAACAAGAAGGAGATGAAGAAAATAAGAAGAAGAAGAAAGATAAGATGGAGGAGTAGAAAAAGATGAAGAAAATAAGAAGAAGAAGAAGAAAAAAAAAGAAGAAAAAGAGGAAGAAGTAGGGATAGAACGAGAAGAACTAGAAAAGAAAGAAGTAGAAGAAGATGAAAAAGAAGAATAGTAATAACAATAATACTAATAATACTAATAATAATAATAATAACAAGAAAATGAAAAAGAAGAAGAATAGGAAGTAGAATAAGAAGAAGAAGCAGAACAAGAATAAGAAAGAGAAGGAGAAGAAGAAAAAGAATAAGAATAGGAAGAAGAAGATGATGAAGAAGAACAAAAAGAGGAAAATGCAGTAGTAGAAGAACAACATGATCAAGAAGAAGAGGAAGAAGAAGAGGAAGAAGAAGAAGAAGAAGAAGAAGACAAAGAAGAATAAGAAGAAGTGGTAGAAGAAGAAAAACATGAAGAAGAGGAGGAGGAAGAAGAAGAAGAAGAAGGAGAAGAATTAAAGAGGAAGAGGAGGAAGAAGAAGAAGAAAAGAAGAAGAAGGAGAAGAAAAGGAAGAAGAATAAAAAGAAAAAGAAGTGGAAAAGGAAGAAGAAGAAGAAGAAGGAGAAGAAGAAGTAAAAGGAGAGGAAGGTGAAGAAGATGTGATTGTAGAAGAAGAAGGAGAAGGAGAAGGAGTGGAAGAAGAAGAAGAAGAAGAAGTTGAAAAAGAAGAAGCAGAAGGAGAAGAAGAGAAGTATAAAAAGAAGAAGTAGACGAAAAGGAAGTAAATGAAGAAGAAGAAGAAGAAAAAGAGGAAGATGATGAAGCAGAAAAAGAAAAAGATGAATAACAATAATAATAATAATAAGTATAAGAAGAAGAAGAAAAAGTAGAAGGGGAAGAGGCAGAATAAGAAGAAGCAAAAGAAAGAGAAGAAGGAATAATTGAAGAAGAAGAATAAGAAGAAGAAGAAGAAGAAGAAGAAGAAGAAGTAAAAGAAGAAGAAGAAGAAGAAGAAGATGATGATGATGATGAAGAAGGAGAAGGTGGAGAAGAATAAGAAGAAAAAGAAGACAGAGAAGAAGAAGAAGAAGAAGAAGAAGAAGAAGATGATGAAGTAGAAGAAGAAGAAGAGGAAGAAAAAGAAGGAGAAGAAGTCATAGCAGAAGAAGGAGGATGAGAAGAAGGAGGAGGAGAGGAAGGAGAAGAAGAAGAACAAGAGGAAGGAGAGGAAGATGAAGAAGAAGAAGAAGAAGAAGAAGTACAGGGAGGAGAGGAAAAAGAAGAAGATGAAAAAGAAGAAGTTGAATAACAAAAAGTGGAGGAGGAAGTAGAAGAAGAAGAAGAAGAAGAAGAAGCAGAAGAATAACTTGTAGAGGAACAAGAAGAAGGAAAAGACTATGAATAAGTAGAAGTAGAAGGAGAAAAGAAGAAGAAGAAGAAAAAGAAGAACAAGAAGTAGAAGAAGTAGAAGAAGAAGAAGAACTAGAAGAAGAAGAAGAAGGATATGAAGAAGAAGAAGAAGAAGAAGTACATGAAGAAGAAGTAGAAGAAGAAGAGGAAGAAGAAGAAGAAGAAAAAAAAAAGAACTAGAAGAAGAAGAAGAACAAGATAAAGTAGAAGAGAAAGAAGAAGAAGAAGAAGAAAGAGAAGAAGAAGAAGGAGAAGGAGAAGAAGAAGAAGAAAAAGAAGGAGAAGAAGAATAAGAAGAACAAGATGAAGAAGAAGTAATAAAAGAAGAAGAAGAAGTAGTAGTAGTAGAAGAAAAGGAGAACAAAAAGGAAGATAAAGAAGAAGAAGAAGAAGAAGAAGAAGAAGAAGAAGATGATGATGATGATGAAGAAGAAGAAGAAGAAGAACAAGAAAAAGAAAAAGAAAAAGAAAAAGAAAATGAAGTAGAATTTTAAGAAGATAGGAAAGAGGGAGTAGAAGGAGAAGGCGAAGAAGGGGATGGAGAAAGAGAAGAATATGGAGAAGAAGAAGAAAAGAAAAAAATTAGAAGAAGTAGAAGAAGAAGAAGGGGATACAGATGAAGAAAAAGAAGAAAAGTAGAAGAAAGAGAACAAGAAGGAGAAGTAGAAGAAGAAGAAGAAGGAGATGAAGAAGGAGAAGGACAAAAAGTTGAAGAAAACGAAGGAGAACAAGAAGGAGAGGAAGATGAAGAAGAAGAAGAAGAAGAAGAAGAAGAAGAAGAAGAAGAAGAAGAAGAAGAAGAAGAAGTAGATGAAGAAGGAGAAGAAGAAGAAGAAGAAGAAGAAGAAGAAGAAAAGAAGAAGAAAAAGAGGAAGAAGAAGAAGATAGACTAGAAGAATAAGAAGAAGAAGAAGAAAACGAAGAGGAAGAGAAAGAAGAGGAAGAAGAAGAAGATGATGACGATGAAGAAGAAGAAGAAGAAATAGAATTTAAAGAAGTAGAAGTAGAAGAATTAGATGGAGAAGGAGAAAAAGAATAACAACAAAAATAAAAAAAAGAAGAAGAATAAGAAGAAGAAAAAGTAGTAAAAGAAGAAGAAGAAATAGGAGAACTACAAGAAGGAGAAGAGGATGAAAAAGAAGAAGAAGAAGAATTAGAAAAAAGGGATGAAGAAGCAGAAGAAGAAGAAAAGCAAGAAGTAGAAGAACAGGAAAGCAGAGGAGGAGGAGAAGAAGAAGTAAAAGATGAAGACGAAGGAAAAGAAGAAGAAGAAGAGAAAGAAGAAAAACAAGTAGAAGTAATAGAAATAAAATAAGAAGAAGAAGAGGAAGAAGAAGAAGAAGAAGAAGAAGATGAAGAAGAGGAAGAAGAATAATGAAAATAAAAAAAGGATAAAGTTGGTGAAGAAGAAGAAGATTAGCAAGGAGTAGGAGAAGGAGAACAAGACAATAATTAATAATAATAATAATAATAAGACGAAAATTTAGAAGAAGAAGAAGAAGAAGTAGTAGAAGATTTAGAAGAAGTGAAGAAAAAGCAACTAAGAGAAAGAAGAAGATGAAGAAGCAGAAGAAGAAGAAGAAGATAAAGAAGAAGGAGAAGGACAAGAAAAAGAAGAAAAAGTCCAACAAGGAGGAGGAGGAGTATTAGTAGTAGAAGAAGAAGATGATGATAATGAAGAAAATTAGTAAAAAAAGATGTGGAAGAAGAAGAAGAAGAAGAAAAAAAAGAGGAAGAAGAACAAGTTTATAGTAGAAGTGGGAGGAGAAGGAGTGGAAGATGATGAAGAAGTAGGAATAGAAGAAGGAGAGAAAAGAAGAAGAATAATATGAACAATGATAATAATAATAATAATAATTATAACAAAAATAATAATGATAATAATAAGCAGAAGAAAAAGGAGAAGAGAAGGAAGAATGATAAAAATAATAATAATAATAATCATAATATAAATAATAAGAAGAAAAAGAAGGTGAAGAAGAACAAAAAGAAGTAGAAGAAGAAGAAGAAGGAGAAGAAGGAGAAGAAGAAGAAGAAGGAGAACAAGAAGGAGAAGAAGAAGAAGAAGAAGGAGAAGTGGAAAGAGAGGAAAATGAAAAAGAAGTAGAAGAAGAAAAAGAAGAAGAAGAAGAAGAACAAGAGGAAGGAAGAGGCGAAGATGAAGAAGAACAAAAAGAAGTAGGAGAAGAAGAAGAAGAAGAAGAAGAATGAGGAGAAGGGAAAGGAGAAGGAGAACACTAACAAGAATGAGAAGAAGTCGAAGAAGAAGAAGAAGAGGAAGAGGAAGAAAAAGAAAAAGAAGAAGAAGAAGAAGAAAAAGAAGAAGATGATGGAGAAAAAGAAGAAGATTGTGAAAAAGAAGAAGAAGACGAACAAGAAAAAGAAAATGATGATGAAGAAGAAGAAGAAGAATGTAAAGGAGAATTAAGAGCAAAAAGATGAAGAAGAAGAACATTAAGAAGAAGATGAAGAAGATGCAGAAAATAAGAAGAAGAAGATGCAAAAAATAAGAAGAAGAAGAAGAAGAAGAATACGAATATGAATAATAATAATAATAACAATAATAATAATAATAATAATAATAATAATAATAATAAGTAATAGAAGAAGAAGAAGAAGAAGAAGAAGAAGAAGGAGAAGAAGAAGAATAAGGAGTAGATGAGGAAAGAGAAGAAGATGAAAAAGAAGAAGAAGAAAAGAAGAAATAGGAGGAAATAAAAAGAAGAAGAAGAAGAAGAAGAAGAAGAAGAAGATGAAGATGAATGAGGATGAGGATCAGGAAAAAAAAAGATAAAAAGAAGAAGAAGAAGAAGAAGCAGAAGGAAATGAGGAAGAAGGGGAAGAAGGAAAGAACAAGGATAGGAAGAAGAAGATGAAGAAGAAGAAGAAGTAGAAGAAGCAGAAGTAGAAGAACAAGAATAAGAAGTAGAAGAAGATTAAGTAGTAGTAGTAGTAGTAGCAAAAGAAGAAGAAGTAGAAGAATAAGAAGAAGAGAAAAAAGGGGAAGATGAAGAAGTAGTAGAAGAAGTAGAAGAAGAAGAAGATGAAGAAGAAGAAGTAGAAAGAAAAGGCAAACAAGAAGAAGATAAAGAAGAAGTAGTAGTAAAAGAAGCAAAAGAAGAAGAAGAAGAAGAAGAAGAAGAAGAATCAAAAGAATAATAAAAATAATAAGAAGAAGATGAAGTTGGTGAAGAAGAAGAAGATTAACAAGGAGTAGGAGAAGGAGAACAAAAAAACGATCAAGAATAATAATAATAAGAAGAAGAAAATTTAGAAGAAAAAGAAGAAGAAAAAGAAGTAGAAGTAGAACATGAAGAGAAAAAAAAGCGAAGAAGAGAAAGAAGAAGAAGAAGAAGTAGAAGAAGAAGAAAATAAAGAAGAAGGAGAAGGACAGGATAAAGAAGTAGTAAAACAAGGAGTAGTAGAAGAAGAAGAAGATGTGGAAGAAGAAGAAGAAGAAGAAGAAAAACAAGTGGAAGAAGAACAAGTCATAGTAGAATAAGTGGGAGGAGAAGGAGGAGTGGAAGATGATGAAGAAGCAGAAAAAGGAGAAGAAGAAGGAGAAGATGAAGAAGAAAAGGAGGAATGATAAAAATAATAATAATAATGATCATAATAGCAATAAAAAGAAGAAAAATAAGATGAAGAAGAAAAAAAAAAGTAGAAGAAGAAGAAGAAGGAGAAGAAGAAGGAGAAGAAGAAGGAGAAGAAGAATAAGAAATAGAACAAGAAGGAGAAGAAGAAGAAGAAGAAGAAGTAGTAGAAGATTTAGAAGAAGTGAAGAAAAAGCAACTAAGAGAAAGAAGAAGATGAAGAAGCAGAAGAAGAAGAAGAAGATAAAGAAGAAGGAGAAGGACAAGAAAAAGAAGAAAAAGTCCAACAAGGAGGAGGAGGAGTATTAGTAGAAGAAGAAGAAGATGATGATAATGAAGAAAATTAGTAAAAAAAGATGTGGAAGAAGAAGAAGAAGAAGAAAAAAAAGAGGAAGAAGAACAAGTTTATAGTAGAAGTGGGAGGAGAAGGAGTGGAAGATGATGAAGAAGTAGGAATAGAAGAAGGAGAGAAAAGAAGAAGAATAATATGAACAATGATAATAATAATAATAATAATTATAACAAAAATAATAATGATAATAATAAGCAGAAGAAAAAGGAGAAGAGAAGGAAGAATGATAAAAATAATAATAATAATAATCATAATATAAATAATAAGAAGAAAAAGAAGGTGAAGAAGAACAAAAAGAAGTAGAAGAAGAAGAAGAAGGAGAAGAAGGAGAAGAAGAAGAAGAAGGAGAACAAGAAGGAGAAGAAGAAGAAGAAGAAGGAGAAGTGGAAAGAGAGGAAAATGAAAAAGAAGTAGAAGAAGAAAAAGAAGAAGAAGAAGAAGAACAAGAGGAAGGAAGAGGCGAAGATGAAGAAGAACAAAAAGAAGTAGGAGAAGAAGAAGAAGAAGAAGAAGAATGAGGAGAAGGGAAAGGAGAAGGAGAACACTAACAAGAATGAGAAGAAGTCGAAGAAGAAGAAGAAGAGGAAGAGGAAGAAAAAGAAAAAGAAGAAGAAGAAGAAGAAAAAGAAGAAGATGATGGAGAAAAAGAAGAAGATTGTGAAAAAGAAGAAGAAGACGAACAAGAAAAAGAAAATGATGATGAAGAAGAAGAAGAAGAATGTAAAGGAGAATTAAGAGCAAAAAGATGAAGAAGAAGAACATTAAGAAGAAGATGAAGAAGATGCAGAAAATAAGAAGAAGAAGATGCAAAAAATAAGAAGAAGAAGAAGAAGAAGAATACGAATATGAATAATAATAATAATAACAATAATAATAATAATAATAATAATAATAATAATAATAAGTAATAGAAGAAGAAGAAGAAGAAGAAGAAGAAGAAGGAGAAGAAGAAGAATAAGGAGTAGATGAGGAAAGAGAAGAAGATGAAAAAGAAGAAGAAGAAAAGAAGAAATAGGAGGAAATAAAAAGAAGAAGAAGAAGAAGAAGAAGAAGAAGAAGATGAAGATGAATGAGGATGAGGATCAGGAAAAAAAAAGATAAAAAGAAGAAGAAGAAGAAGAAGCAGAAGGAAATGAGGAAGAAGGGGAAGAAGGAAAGAACAAGGATAGAAAGAAGAAGATGAAGAAGAAGAAGAAGTAGAAGAAGCAGAAGTAGAAGAACAAGAATAAGAAGTAGAAGAAGATTAAGTAGTAGTAGTAGTAGTAGCAAAAGAAGAAGAAGTAGAAGAATAAGAAGAAGAGAAAAAAGGGGAAAATGAAGAAGTAGTAGAAGAAGTAGAAGAAGAAGAAGATGAAGAAGAAGAAGTAGAAAGAAAAGGCAAACAAGAAGAAGATAAAGAAGAAGTAGTAGTAAAAGAAGCAAAAGAAGAAGAAGAAGAAGAAGAAGAAGAAGAATCAAAAGAATAATAAAAATAATAAGAAGAAGATGAAGTTGGTGAAGAAGAAGAAGATTAACAAGGAGTAGGAGAAGGAGAACAAAAAAACGATCAAGAATAATAATAATAAGAAGAAGAAAATTTAGAAGAAAAAGAAGTAGAAGTAGAACATGAAGAGAAAAAAAAGCGAAGAAGAGAAAGAAGAAGAAGAAGAAGTAGAAGAAGAAGAAAATAAAGAAGAAGGAGAAGGACAGGATAAAGAAGTAGTAAAACAAGGAGTAGTAGAAGAAGAAGAAGATGTGGAAGAAGAAGAAGAAGAAGAAGAAAAACAAGTGGAAGAAGAACAAGTCATAGTAGAATAAGTGGGAGGAGAAGGAGGAGTGGAAGATGATGAAGAAGCAGAAAAAGGAGAAGAAGAAGGAGAAGATGAAGAAGAAAAGGAGGAATGATAAAAATAATAATAATAATGATCATAATAGCAATAAAAAGAAGAAAAATAAGATGAAGAAGAAAAAAAAAAGTAGAAGAAGAAGAAGAAGGAGAAGAAGAAGAAGGAGAAGAAGAAGGAGAAGAAGAATAAGAAATAGAACAAGAAGGAGAAGAAGAAGAAGAAGAAGGAGAAGTAGAAAGAGAGGAAAATGAAAAAGAAGTAGAAGAAGAAAAAAAAGAGGA
>JAIUJO010003292.1:60000-62751 GCA_023846275.1 Vanilla planifolia
ATAATAATAATAGGAGGAAGAAGAAGAAGAAGAACAAAAATATGAAGAAGAAGAAGCAGAAGGTAGTAATAGCAGTAGAAGAAGAAGAAGAAGATGACAAGAAAGTATAAGTTAGTATAATAAGAAGAAGAAGAATGAGAAGAATAAGAAGGAGAAGAAAGACAATAATAAGAAAATGAATAAGAAGATGAATTAGAAAAGGTAAGAACAAGAACATGAAGAAGTTGATGAAGATGTAGAAGATGGACAAGAAGAAGCAAGAGAGGAAGAAGAAGAAGAAGAAGAAGGAGAAGAAGAAGAAGAAGAAGAGGAAGAACAAGAAAAGGAAGGTTGAGGAGGAGGGAAAGAAGAAGAAGAAGAAGAAGAAGAAGAAAAAGAAAAAGGCAAAGAAGAAGAAGAAGAAGAAGAAAGAGAATAAGAAAAAGAAGAATAAGAAGAAGAAGAAGAAGAAGAAGAAATAATAGTAATGATAATAATAAATATTAGCAATATTTAAAATAATAATAATAAGGAGAAGAAAAAAAAGAAGAATAAGAAGAAGTAGAATAAAATGAAGAAGTAAGAGAAAGAGAAGGAGAAGAAAAAGAAGTAGTGAAAGAAGAAGAAAAATAAGAAAAAGAAGCTGATGAAGTAGAAGAAGAAGAGGAGGAAGGAGATGATGAAGAAGAAGAAGAAGTATAAGAAAAAGAAGAAGATGGAGAAGAAGAAAAAGTAGAAAAAAATAAGAAGTTGTGGAGGAGGAAGAAGTGGAATAAGAAGAAGAAGAAGAACAAGAAGAACAAGAAGAGGGAGAAGGAGACGAAGAAAAAAGAAGAAGAAGAGGAAAGAGAAGAAGAAGAAGAGGAAGAATAAGAATAAGAAGAAGAAGTTGAAGAAAAATAAGAAGAAGAGGAAGAAAAAGAAGAAGAAGAAGAAGCAGTCGCATACTAATAACAAAAAAAATTAAAAACAATAATATTAATAACAATAATAATAATAAGATAATAAGAAAGAAGAAGTAGTAGAATAATAATAAGAACAACAAGAAAGAGAAGGAGAAGATGAAACGAAGAAGAATAAGAAGAAAATCTAGAAGAGGAAGAAGAAGAAGAAGAAGATAAAGAAGAAACCAAAGAAAAATAATAATAAGAAGAAGAAGATGTTGAAGAAGAAGAAGAGGGAGAAGAAGAAGAAGAAGAAGAAGAAGAGAAGTGAAGAAGGCAAAGAAGAAGAAGAAGATGAAGAAGAAGAGGAAGAAGAAGAGGAAGAAGAAGAGGAAGAAGGGGAACACGAAGAAGAAGACAAAGATAAAGAAGGAGAAGAGCAACAAGAAGAAGAAAAAGGAAAAGTAGGAGAGGAACCTGAAGAAGAAGAAGATCAAGATGAAGAAGGAGAAAAAGTAGAAGAAGAAGAAGAAGAAGAAGGGAGAAGAAGAAGAAGAAGAAGAAGAAGAAGAAGAAGAAGAAGATGATGAAGAAGTACAAGTAAAAGTAGTAGAAGAAGAAAAAGAAAAATAATAAGAATAAAATAAATAATAACAAATAGTAACAATATTTATAAAAATAATAATAAGAAGGAGAAGAAAAAGAAGAAGAAGAAAAAGAAGTAGAAGAGGATGCATAAGTAGCAGAAGGAGGGGGAGGAGAAGAAGAAGAAGAAGAAGAAGAAGCTGATGAAGAAGAAGACGAAAGAGGAGGAGATGAAGAAGAAGAAGAAGAAGAAGATGATGAAGAATAAGAAGAATAAGAATAAGAAGTAGCAGAAGAAGAAGAAGAAGAAGAGGAAGAAGAAGAGGAAGAGGAAGAAGAAGAAGACGAAGAAGAAGAGGAAGAAGAAGAAGAAGAAGAAGAAGAATTAGAAGAAGGAGAAGAAGACGAAGAAGTTAGACGAAGAAGAAGAAGAAAAGAAGAAGAAGAAGAAGAAGAAGAAAAAGAAGAACAATAAGGAGGAGAAGAATAAGTTCAAAAAGAAGGAGAAGAAGAAGAAGAAGAAGAAAGAGAAGAAGAAGAAGAAGAAGGGGAAGAAGAAGAAGAAAAAGTGGAAGAACAAGGAGGAGAAGAAGAAGAAGAAGAAGAAGAAGGAGAAGAAGAAGAAGAAGGAGAAGAAGAAGAAGACGAAGGAGAAGGAGAAGATGATGGAGAAGGGAGGAGGAGAAGATGAAGGAGAAGAAGAAGAAGAAGAGGAAGAAGAAGAAGAAGAAGAACAAGAAGAAGGAGAAGCAGAGAAGAAAAAGAAGAAAGAGAAGAAGAAGAAGAAGGTGGAGGAGAAGTAGAAGAAGAAGGAGAAGAAGGAGAAGAAGATGAGGAAGAAGGAGAAGAAGAAGAAGAATAATAAGAAGAAGGAGAATAAGAAGAAGAAGAAAAGAAGAAGGAGAAGAAGAAGAAGAATGAGGAGAAAAAGAAGAAGTAGAAGAAGAAGGAGAAAAAGAAGAAGAAGCAGAAGAAGAATAAGAAGTAGGAGGAGAAGAGGAAGGAGAAGAAGTAGGAGGAGGAGAAGAAGAAAAAGAAGAAGAAGAAGAAGGAGAACGAGAAGAAGAAAAGAAGAAGGAGAAGAAGAAGAAGAACATGAAGAACGAAATAAAGAAGAAGAAGATGATGATGATGACGGAGAAGAAGGACAAGAAGAAGGAGAGGAAGTAGAAAACGAATGAGAAGAAGAAGAAGAAGAAGAGCAAAGAGAAGAAGAAGATGAAGGAGACAAAAAAGAAGAAGAAGAAGAAGAAGAAGGGGAAGAATAAGAAGAAGAAGAAGAAGAAGGAGAAGAAGTAGAAGA
>JAIUJO010002259.1:5000-15000 GCA_023846275.1 Vanilla planifolia
AAGAAGAAGAAGAAGAAGGAGAAGGAGAAGAAGGAGACAAAGAAGAAGAAGGAGGAGAAGAAGAAGAAGAAGAAGAAGAAGCAGAAGAAGAAGAATTGGAAGAAGGAAAAGGAGTAGAAGAAGAAAGAGATAAAGAAGGAGAAGAAGAAGGAGAAGGAGGAGAAGAAGAAGAGGAAAAAGAAGGAGAAGAAGTAAGGGAACAAGAAGAAGGAGAAGGAGAAGGAGAAGAAGAAGGAGAAGAAGGAGAAGAAGAAGGAGCAGATAGAGAAGAAGGAGAGGGAGAAGAAGAAAGAGAAGAAGGAGAAGAAGGAGAAAGGGAAGGAGGTCTACTTCTTCATCTTCTACTTCTTTCCACTTCATCTTCCTCTGCTTCTTATTCTTCATTCTTCTTCGTCTTCTACTTCTTTATGTTTCTTAATCTTCTTCTTCTTCTTCTTCTTCTTTCTTCTTCTTCTTGTTCTTCTTCTTCTTGTTCCTTCTTCATCCTCTTCTTCTTTCTTGTACTTCTTGCTTCTTTTATTTCTTCTTTCTCCATGTTCTTTCTCCTTC
Organism: Vanilla planifolia; assembly: GCA_023846275.1. Classification (NCBI taxonomy): domain Eukaryota; kingdom Viridiplantae; phylum Streptophyta; class Magnoliopsida; order Asparagales; family Orchidaceae; genus Vanilla; species Vanilla planifolia. The sequence goes on from JAIUJO010002259.1 coordinate 5,550, forward strand.
TTCTTTCTTCTTCTTCGACTCTCTTCTTCTTACTTCTTCATTCATCTTCTTCTTTCTCCTTCTTCTTCCTCTTTCTTCCTCTCCTTCTTCTTCTTCTATTACTTTCTTCTTTTTCTTTCTTCTTCTCCTTCTACCTCTTCTTCTTTCTTCTTCTTCTTCTTCCACTTCTTCTTCTTCTTCTTCTTCTTCATTCTTCTTCTCCTTTCTTCTTTATATTTCTTCTTCTTTCTTCGTCCTCTTCTTTTCTTCTTCCTCTTCTTCTTCTTCTTTTTCTCCTTCTTCTTCTTTTTCTTCTTCTTCTTCTTCTTCTTCTTCTTCTTCCCCTTTCTTTGATTTATTCTTTTGTCTTCTTTCTTCATTCTTCCTCTTCTTCCTTTATTCATTCTTCTTCTTCTTCTCCAACTTCTTCTTCTTCTTCTTCTTCTTCTTCTTCTTCTTATTCTTCTTCTTCCTTTCTTTTTATTCTTACTTCTTTATTGTTCTTCTCCTTCTTTCTTCTTTTTCTTCTTCAATTAAATTTTTTTCTTCCTCTTTATCATCTTCTTCTTCATTTTTTTCTTCTGCTTCTTGTTTCTTCTACTTCTTCATCATCATCTTCTTATTCTTCTTTCTTCGTCTTCTGCTTCTTCTTTTTCTTTCTTCTTCTTTTCTTTCTTCTTCTTCTTCTTATTCTTCTTTTTCTTCTTCTTCCTCTTCATTTTTCTTCTTTTTTCTTATTTCTTTTATTCTTTATTCTTCTTCTTCCTATTCTTCTTCTTCTTCTTCTTCTTCTTTCTTCTTCTTCTTCTTCTTCTTTTTCTTCTTCTTCTTCTTCTTCTTTCTACTTCTTCTTCTTCATCTTCTTCACTCTTTTTCTACTTCTACTCTTTTTGTTTTTATTTCTTCTTCTTCTTCATCATCTTCTTCTTTCTTCTTTTTCTTTTTTCTTCCTCTTTCTTCTTTTTTATTCTTCTTCTATTTTTTTTCTTTCTACTTCTTCTTCTTCTTCTTTCTTCTTCATTCAAATTCTTCTTATTCTTCTTTCTTTTTCTTCTTCTCTTTTTACTTTTTTCTTCTTGTTTCTTTTTCCTTCTGCTTATTTGCCTTCTCCTTCTTTCAACTTCTTATTCTTCTTTCTTTTTCTTCTTCTTCTCTTTTTACTTTTTTCTTCTTCTTTCTTCTTCTTCTACTACTACTTCTTCTTTCCACTTTATCTTCTTCTTCCTCTTGTTCTTCTTCTTCTTGTTTGTTATTCTTCTTGTTTCTTCTTCTTCTTCTTCTTTCTCCTACTTCTTCTTCTTCTTCTTCTTCTTCTTCTTCTTCTTATTCTTCTTCTTCTTGTTCTTTCTTCTTCTGCATCATCTTGATCTTCTTTCTCCTTTTACTTTCTCCTTCTTATTTGTTCTTCTTTTTTCTTCGTCTCCTTTTTCTTCTTTTTCTTCTTCTTTTATCTTCTTCTTCTTTTTCTTCCTTCGAATTTTTCTTCTTCTTTCCTCTTCTTCTGTGTTCTTTTTCTTCTTTCTTCTTCTTTTTCTTTCTTTCTTCTTCTTCTTTCTTCTTCATCTTCTCTTTTCTTGTACTTCTTCATCATCATCCTCTTCTTCTTCATTATTCTATTTCATATTTATTCTACTTCTTTACTTTTATTCTTTCCTCTTCCTCTTCTTCTTCTTTCTTCTTTTTCTTCATCATTTTTTTCTTATTCTTCTTCCTCTTCTTCTTCTTCATCTTTTTTCTTCTTCCACTTCTTCTTTCTTCTTATTCTTCTTCTTCTTCTTCTTCTTCTTTCCTTTCTTCTTCTTCATCATTTTCTCTCATCTCTTCTTTCTTCTTCTTTCTCTTTCCCCTTCTTCTTCTTCTTCTTCTTCTTTCTTCTTCTTCTTCTTCTTCTTCTTCTTCTTCTTCTTTCCTCTTCCTCTTCTTCCTTCTTCTTTCTTGCACCTCATCTTTCTTCTTCTTCCTTCTTCTTCTTCAATGTTCTTCTGCTTCCTCTTCTTCTTTCTTGTCCTTCTTCTTGTTCTCTTCCTCTTCTTTCTTCGATTTCTTCTTCTTCTTCGTTCTTCTTCACCTTCTTTCTTCTTCCACTTTCATCTTTCTTCTTCTTCTTCTTCTTTCTTCTTCTTCTTTTTTTTCTTTGTTATTCTTCTTTTTCTTTTTCTTTGTCTTCTTCTTCTTCTTCTTCATCACCTTCTTTTTCTTTCTCTTTTTTTTCATCTTCTTCAACTTTTTCTTTCTTCTTCTTGTTTCTTCTTCTTTCTTCTTATTCTTCTCCTTCTTCTTTCTTCTCCTTCTTTTCCACTCTTGCTATTCTTTCTTCTTTTCATCTTCTTCTTCGTTCTTCCTCTTCTTCTTTCTTCGTCCAATTTCTTCATCTTATTCTTCTTCTCCTCCTTTTTCTTCTTTCTTCCTCTACTTTTTTCTTATTCTTCATCTTTATTTTCCTCTTGTTTCTTCTTCTTCTTTTCTTCTTTTCTTCTTTCTTCTTCTTCTTTCTTCTTCTACTACTTTCTTTTTCTTTCTTCTTCTTTTCCTTCTTCTTTTTCTCCTTCTTCTTCTTCTTCTTTCTTAGTCTGCACCATTCTCCTTCTTTTTTCTTCTTCCTCTTCTTCTTCCTCTATCTTCTTCTTCTTCTTATTCCTCTTTTTCTTCTTGTTCTTCTTCTATTTCTTCTTCTACATCTTCTTCTTTCTTCTTCTTCTTCTTTTTCTTCTTCTTCTACTTCTTCTCATTCCTTCTTCTCCTTCTTCATTTTCTTCACCTTTCTTCTTTTTCTTCTTCTTCTTCTTCTTCTTTGTCTTCTTCTCCTTTGTTTTTCTACTTTTTCTTCTTTCTTCTTCTTTTTTTTCTTCTTCTTCTCCTACTTCTTCTACTTCTTTTTCATTTTCTTTCTTCTTCTTCTTCTTTTTTCTACTTCCTCTTCATTATTTTTTCTTGTTCTTTCTTCTTCTTCCTTTCTCTTATTTCTTCTTCTTTCTTCTTCTTCTTCTTTCTTCTTCCGCTTTTTTCTTCATCTTCATTCTTCTTCTTCTTCTTCTTTAAACTTCTTCTTCTCCTTCTTCTTCTACTTTCTTCTTCTTTCTTCCTCTTCATCGTTCTTCTTTTTCTTCTTTGCTCTAATTCTTCTATTTCCTCTTCTAATTTTTCTTTCTTCTTCTTCTTTTTCTTCTTTCTTCTTCTACTTCCTTCTTCTTCTTCTGCTTCTTCTTCCACTTCTTATTTCTTATTCGTCTTCTTCCTTCTTCTTTTTCTTTCTTCTACTTTCTTCTTCTTTTTTCTTCTTCTTTTTCTTTCTTCTTCTTCTTCTTCTTCATTCTTCCTATTCTTCTTTCTTTTTCCTTCTTTCTTTTTCTTCTACACTCTTCTTCTTCTTCCTTCCTCTTCTTCTTCTTTCTTCCTCTTCTTCTTTCTTCTTCTCCATTTAACTTCTTTTTCTTCTACTACTATTTCTTCTACTTCTTCTTTCTTCTTATTCCTTCTTCTTCTTCTTTTTCTTCTTCTTTCTTCTTCTTCTTCTTCTTCATCTTCTTCTTCTTCTTCTTCTTCTTCTTCCTCTTTCTTTATTATTCTTCTTCTTCTATTTCTTCATCTTCTTCTTCTTCTTCTTCCTCTTCATCTTTTTCTTTCTTCTTTCTTGTTTTTCTTACTAATTCTTCTTCTTCATTTTCTTCTTCTTTCTTCAACTTTGTTCTACTTCTTCTTCCTCCTCTTATTCTTCTTCTTGTTATTCATCTTTCTTCTACTTCTTCTTCTTCTACTCCTTTCTTCATCCTCTTCGTTCTTCTTTTTCTTCTTCTTCTTCTTCTTCTTCTTCTTCTTTCTTCTACTTCTTTTTTCTTCTACATTGTTCTTCATCTTCTTTCTTGTTCTTTTTCTTCTTCATTTTTTACTTCTTCTTATTCTACTTTTTTTTTCTTCTTCTTCTTTCTTCTTCTTTTATGTTCTTCTTCTTCTTCCTCTTCTTCTTCTTCTTCTTTTTCGTCTTCTTCTTTTTCTTCTTCTTCTTCTTCTTCTTCTTCTTTCTCTTCTTTCTTCTTCTCTTTATCTTTCTTGTTCTTCTTCTTTTCCAACTTTCGTCTGCTTCTTTCTTCTTTATCTTCTTTCATCTTCTTATTTTTTCTTTATCTACATTCTTCTTCATCTTCTTTCTTCTTCTTCTTCATTTTTCTTATTCATCTTCTTCTTCTTTTTCTTCTTCTTCTTTTTCTTCTTCTTCTTTTTCTTTTTCTTTTTCTTTCTTCTTCCTTTTCATTCTTCTTCATTCTTCTTCTTTTTTTCATCTTCTTCTTTCTTGTTTTTCTTTCGTCTTCTTCTTATTCTTTTTTGTTCTTCATCTTCTCATTCGTTCTTCTTCTCTTTTATTCTAATTTTTCTTACTTATTCTTGTACTTCTTATTTCTTCTTCTTCTTCTTCTTCTTCTTCTTCTTTCTTCTTCCTCATCTTCTTTTTCTTTCTTCTTCATCATCTTTTTCTTTCTTCTTCTTCTTTCTTCTCTACCTCTTCTTCTTGTTCTTCTTATTTCTTCTTCTTCTACTTATTCTTCTTCTTTCTTTCTTTTCTTTGCTCTTCTTTTTCTTTCTTCTACTTCTTTCTTATTCTTTTTTCTTCTTCTTATTCTTTCTTCTTCTTCTTCTTTCTTCTTCTTCTTTTTTCTTCTCCTCATTTCTATTACTTCTTCCTCTTCTCCTTTTTATTTCTTTTTTCTTCTTCTTCTTCTTCTTCTTCATCTTCTTCTTTGTTCCTCTTCTACTTTCCTCTACTTCTTCCTCTTCTTTTTCTTCTTTCTTCTTCTCCTTTCTTCCTCTTCTTCTTTGGTCATCTTCTTCTTTCTTCTTCGTCTTATTTCCTCTTTGTACTTCTTCTTCTTCTAATTCTTCTACTTCTTCTTCTTCTTCTTCTTCTCCATCTTCTTTTTCCTTCTTTTATTTTTTTTCTTTTTCTTCCTTCTTTTTCTTCTTTCTTCTTCTCGTTGTTCTTCTTTCTACTTCTTCTTTTTCTTCTAATAATTCATCTTTTTTTTTTCTTCTTCTTCTTGTTCTTTCTTCATCATCTTCTTCTTCTTCCTCTTCTCTTTTCTTCTTTCTTTTTATTCTTCTACTTTCTCGTTCTTCCTTCGTCTTCTTCTTTTTTCTTGTTCTTCTTTGTTCATTTTGTTCTCTCTTCTTTTCTTCTTCTTCTTCTTGTTGTTGTTCTTCTTTCTTCTTCTTCGTTCTTGTCCATTCTTCTTCATTTTCTTTCTTCTTCTATCTTTTTGTTCTTTTTTCTTCTTCTTTTTTGTCATCATCTTCTTCTACTTCTTCATTATTCTCTTCATCTTTCTTCTTCTTCTTTGTTCCTTCTCTTCTTCTCATTTCTTTCCCTTTTTCCTTCCTTTTTCTTCTTTCTTCTTAGTCTTTCTTCTTCTTCTTCTCCATTCTTCTACTTCTGCTTCTTCTTCTTCTTCTTCTTTCTTCTTCTTCTTCATCATCTTTCTTCTTCCACATCTTCTTCTTCTTCTTCTTTGTTCATTTTCTTCTTTTATCTTCTTTCTTCTTCTCCATCCTTTTGCTTTTTTTTTTCTTTTTCTACTTCTTTCTTCTTCTTCTTCTTATTCTTCTTATTCTTTTCTTCCTCTTCTTCTTCTTCTTCTTCTTCTTCTTCTTTTTATCCCTCTTCTTTCTTCTTCTTCCTCTTCTACTTCTTTCTTCTTCTTTGTTTTCTTCTTTTTCTACTTTCCTCTTCTTTTAGAACTTCTTTTTCTTCTTCCTCTTCTATTTTCTTCACCTTCCTTTTTTTTCTTATCGTTCTTCTTCTTTCTCTTCTGCTTTCTTCTTCTTCTATCTTCTTCATCATCATTCTACTTCTTCATTCTTCTTCTTCTACTTTCTTCTTCTTCTTTCTTCTTCTTCTTCTTCTTCTTCTTCTTCTTCTTTCTTCTTCTTTCTTCTTTCTTCTTTTTCTTCTTCTTCTTCTTTCTTCTTCTTCTTTTTACTTCTTCTTTCTACTTCTTCTTCTTCTTCTTCTTCTTCTTCTTCTTCATTCTTCTTCTTCTACTTTCTTCTTCTTCTTTCTTCTTCTTCTTGTTCTTCTTCTACTTCTTCTTCTTTCTTCTTTCTTCTTCTACTACTTTTTTCTTCTTCTTCTTCTTCTTTTAATTCTTCTTATTCTTCTTCCTCTTTATTTTCCTTCTTTCTTCTTTCTTCTTCTCTTTTCTTCTTCTTCTTCTTCTTCTTCTTCTTCTTCTTCTTTATTTTTCTTCTTTTTCTTCTTCTTTCCTCTTCTTCTTCTCCTTCTCCTTCATATTCTTCTCCTTCTCCTTCTTCTTCTTCTTCTTCTTCTTCATCTTCTTCTTCTTCTTCTCGTCCTTCTTCTTCTTCTTCTTCTTCTTCTATATTTCCTTCTTTCTCTTCTTCTTCTTCTTCTTCTCGTTCTTCTCCTTCTTCTTCTTCTTCTTCTTCTTCTTCTTCTCCTTCTTCTTTTTGTTATTCTCCTCCTTCATCTTCTTCATCTTCTCCAACTTCTTCCTCTTCTTCTTCTTCTTCTTCTTCTTCTCCTCCTCCTCCTCCTCCGTCTCCTCCTTCTTCTCCTACTCCTTCTCCTTGTTCTCCTTCTCCTTCTTCTTCTTCCTATTCTTCTATCTTCTTCTACATCTTCCTCTTCTTTCCTCTTCTTCTTTTTCTTCTTCTTCTTTCTTCTTCTTCTTCTTCTAAGTTTTCTTCTTTTTTCTTCTTTTTCTACTTCTTCTTGTTTCTTCTTTTTCAGTTCTCTTCTTTCTTTTTCTCTATTCTTCTTCTTATTTTCTCTTCTTCTTCTTCTCCTTTCTTTTTCTTCTTCTTTCTTCTTCTTCTTTCTTTTTCTTTTTCTTTTTTCTTCTTATTTCATCTTCTTCTTCTTCTTTTTCTTCTTCCTCCTCCTCTTCATCTTTTATCTTCTTCTTTCTTCTTCTACTTCTTTATCCTTCTCATTCTTTCATCTTTCTCTACTTCTTCCTTTTTTTTTCTCTTCTTCCTTCTTCTCTCTTCTTTCTTCTTCTTCTTTCTTATTCTTCTTATTCTTCTTCTTCTTTTTCCTCTCCTCCTTTTTTCCTCTTCTTCTTCTTCTTCTTCTTCATCTTCTTCTCCATTCATCTTCTTTTTCTTCTTCTTCTTCTTCTTATTCTTCTTTCATCTTCTCCTTCTTTCTTCTATTTCTTTCTTCTTATTCTTTTTTATTCGTTTTCTTCTTCTTCTTCTTCTTCTTCTTCTTCTTCTTCTTATTTTTCTTCTTTTATTCTTATTCTTATTCTTTTTCTTCTTCTTTCTCTTCTTCTTCTTCTTTCTTCTTCTTCTTATTGTTCTTCTTGTTTCTTCTTCTTTGTCTTCATCTTGTTCTTCTTCTTTCTTCTTCTCTTTCCACTTCTTCTTTCTTCAACTTTTTTTTCTTATTTCTTCATATCCCTTCTTTTTCTTATTTCTTCTTCTTTCTTCTTCTTCTTCTTCTTTCTTCTTCTTCTTCTTCTTCTTCTTTTTCTTCTTCTTTCTTCTTCCTTCTTTGTTCTTCTTTTTTCTTTGTTTTTTCATTGATTTTCATCATTCTCCTTCTTCTTCTTTCATCATGATCTTCTCCTTTTCTTGTGCTTCCTATTCATTCTTCTTTATGTTTCTTCTCCTACATTCTTCTTCTTGTACTTTCCTCTTCCTCTTCTCTTCTTCTTTTTCTTCTTCTCCTCCTTCTTCTTCTTCTTCTTCTTCTTCTTCTTCTTCTTCTTCTTCTTTCCTCTTTCTTCTTTTTCTTCTTTTGTCATGTTTATTCCTCTTCTTTTCTTCTTCTTCTTCCTTCTCGTTCTCCTTCTTCTTCTTCTTCTTCTTCTTCTTCTTTCTTTTTCTTGTTCTTCTTTTTTCTTCTTCTTCCTCTTTCTTCATTCTTCTTCTTCTTCTTCTTCTATCTTCTTTTCTTCTTTTTTCTTTATTGTTCTTCTCCTTTCCTTTCCTTCTTTTTTCTTTTTTTTCTTCTTCTTCTTCTTCTTGTTTTTATTTTTCATCTTTTTCTTCTTCTTCTTCATCATCATCTTCTTCTTCTTCTTCTTTTTCTTCTTATTCTTTTTCTTTGTCTTCTTCTTCTTCTTCTTTATTGTTCTTCTTCTTCTTCTTCTTCTTCTTCTTTCTCCTCCTCCTCTTCTTCTTCTTCTTCTTTCTTCTTCTTCTTCTTCTTCTTCTTCTTCTTCTTCCTCTTCTTTGTCTTCTTCTTATTCTTCTTCTTTCTTCTTCTTTTACTTCTTCTTCTTTTACTTCTTCTTCCTTGTACTTTTTCTTCATTCGTCACCTTCCTCTTTCTTCTTCATCTTTCTTCTTCTTCTTCTTCGTTCTACTTTTTCTTTCTTCATCTTTCTTCTTCTCCTTCTTCGTCTTCTTGTTCTTCTTCATTGTTCTTCTCCTACTTTCTTCTTCTTCTTTCTTCTACTTCTATCTTCTTCCTCTTCACTTCTTCTTCTTCCTCTTTTTCTTCTTCTTCTTACCCTTCTTTTTCTTGTTTTTCTTTTTCTTCTGCTTCTTCTTTCTTTCCTTTTTCGTCTTTTTCTTCTTTTATCTTATTTCTTCTTTCTTCCTCATCTTCCTCCTTCATTCTCCTTTTTTCTTCACCTTCTTCTTTTCTCCTCCTCATCATCATCATCATCATCTTCTTCTTCTTCTTCTTTTTCTTCCTTCTTCTTCTTCTTCTTCTTCTTCTTCTTCTTCTTTCTTCTTCTTCTTCTTTCTTCTTCTCCTTTCTTCTTCTTCTTCTTTCTTCTTCTCCTTTCTTCTTCTTTCTTTCTCTTCTTCTTTCTTTTTCCTCTTCTTCTTCTTCTTCTTCTTCTTATTCATTCATCTTCTTCTCCTTCTTTTTCTTGCTTCATCCTCTTCTCTTTTTCTTCCCCTTCTTCTTCTACTTTTTCTCCTACTTCTACTTCTTCTTTTTCTTCTTCTTCTTTTCTTCATTCTTCTTCTTCTCTTTTTCTTCCTCTTATTCTTCTTTTTTTTCTCCTACTTCTTGCCTTTCTTCTTTTTCCTCTTCTTCTTCTTCTTTCCTCTTTCCTCTTTTCTTTTTCTTCTTCTTCTTCATCTTCTTCTTCTTCTTCTCTTTCTTCTTCTTCCTCTTCTTCTTCTTCTTTCTTCTTCTTCTTCTTCTTCTTTTTCTTCTTCTTCTTCTTCTTCTTCTTCTTTTTCTTCTTCTTCTTTCTTCTTCTTCTTCATTTTCTTCTTTCTTCTTCTTCTTCTTCCTCTTGTTCTTCTTCTTCTCTCTTCTTTTCCTTCTTTCTTCTTTATTGTTCTTCTCCTTCTTTCTTCTTCTTCTTCTTCTTCTTCTTCTTCTTTCTTCTTCTTCTTTTTTCTTCTTCTTCTTCTTTCTTAGTCTTCTTCTTCATCTTCTTCTTTTACATTCTTCCTCTTCTTCTTCCTTCTTCTTCATCCTCTTCTCCTTCTTTCTTCTACTTCTTCCTCCTTATTCTTCTTCTTTCTCATTCTTCTTTCTACTTCTTCT
>JAIUJO010002259.1:45000-47500 GCA_023846275.1 Vanilla planifolia
TTCTTCTTCTTCTTCTCCTACTTCTTCTTCTTCTTCTTCTTCTTCTTCTTCTTCTCCTTCTCCTCTGCTCCTTCTTCTTCTCATTCTTCTTCTTCTTTTCCTTCTTCATCTTCTACTTCTTCTTCTCTTCTTCTTTTCCTTCTTCTTCTTCACCTCCTTCTTCTTCTTCTCCATCTTCTTCTTCTCCTTCTTCTCCCGCTTCCTCTCCTTCTCCTTCTTCTTCTTCTTCTTCTCCTCCTTCTTCTTCTGCTTCTCCTTTTTCTTCTTCTTCTTCTTCTTCTTCTCCTTCTTCTTCTACTACTTCTTCTTCTCCTTCTCCCTTTTCTTCTTCTTCTTCTTCTCCATCTCATTCTTCTTTTTCTTTTTCTTCTTCTTCTTCTTCTGGTCCTTCTTCTTCTTCTTCTTCATCTTCTTCCACTTCTTCTTCTTCTTCTTCTCCTTCTCCTTCTACTTCCTCCTCTTCTTCTTCTTCTGGTCCTCATTCATCTTCTTCTCTTTTTCTTTCTTCCTCTACTTCTTCTTCTTGTGCTTCTTCTTCTTCTTCTTCTCCTTCTTCTTCTTCGTCTTCTTCTTCTCTTTCTTCCTAATCTTCTTCTTCCCCTTCTTCTTCTCCTTCTCCTTCTCGTTCTTCTCCTACTTCTCCTCTAACTTCTTCTTGTTCTTCTTCTTCTCCTTCTTCTTCTTCTTCTTCTTCTTCTTCTTCTTCTTCTCCTCCTTTTTCTTCTTCTTCTTCTCCTTCTCTTTCTTCTTCTTATTCTTCTTCTTCTTCTTCTTCTTCTTCTTCTTCTCCTTCTCTTTCTTCTTCTTATTCTTCTTCTTCTTCTTCTTCTTCTTCTTCTTCTACTTCTCCTTCTTCTTCTCCTTCTTCTTCTCCATCATCTTCTTCTCCTTCTCCTTCTTCTTCTTCTTTTACTTCTTCTTGTTCTCCTTCTTCTCCTTCTTCTTCTTCTTCTTCTTCTCCTTCTTCTTCTACAACTTCTTCTACTTCTTCTTCTCCTTCTTCTTCTTCTTCTTCTTCTTCTTCTTCTTCTATTTCATCTACTTTCTCTTCTTCTTCTTCTTCTTCTTCTTCTTGTCCTTCTTCTTCTTCTCCTACTTCTTCTTCTTCTCCTTCTTCTTCTTCTTCTTCTCCTTCTTCATCTCTTCTTGTTCTCCTTCTTCTTCTCCTCCTCCTTCTTCTCCATCTTCTTCTTCTTCTTCTTCTTCGTCCTGTCCTTCTCCTTCTTCTTCTCTTTCTTCTTCTTCTTCTACACCTTCTTCTTCTTGTTCTCCTTCTTCTTCTTCTTCTTCTTCTTCTTCCTCTTTTTCTTTTTTTCCTTCTCCTTCTTCTTCTTCCTCTACTTCTCCTTCTCCTTCTCCTTCTCCTCCTTTGCCTTCTTCTACACCCTTTTCTACTTCTCCTTCTTCTGCTACTTCTTTTTCTCCTTATTCTCCTCCCCCTTCTCCTTGTTCTCCTTCTTCTTCTTCTTCTTTTTCTCCTCCTTATTTTTCTCTTGCTTCTTCTTATTCTCCTTCTTCAACTTCTTCTTCTCCTTCTTCTCCTTCTTTCATCTCCTTCTTTTCCTTCTTCTTCTTCTTCATCTTCTAAATCTTCTTCTCCTTCTTCATCTTCTTCTACTTCTCCTTCTTCTTCTCTTTCTTCTTCTTCTTCTTCTTCTTCTTCTTCTTTTTCTTCTTTTCCTTCTTCTCCTTCTTCTTCTACTTCTTCTTTTTCTTCTTTTTCTTCTTCTTATTCTTCCCTTTCTCCTTCTTCAACTTCTTTTTCTTCTTTTCCTTCTTCTCCTTGTAATCCTTCTTCTTCTGCTACTTCATTTCCTTCTTCTACTTCTAATTCTTCTTTTCCATCTTCTTCTCCTTCATCTTTTTCTACTTCTTCTTCCTCTTCTTCTGCTTCTTCTTCTCCTTCTTCTTTATCATCTTCTTCTTTTCTGCCTTCTTTTTCTTCTTCTTTTTCTTCTTCTCCTTCTTCTTCTTCTTCTTCTCCTTCTTTTTCTCCTTCTTCTCCTTCTTCTCCTTCTTCTTCTTCTTCTCTGTCTTCTTCAACTTCTTTTTCTTCTTCTTTTTCTTCTCCTTCTTCATCATCTTCTTATTCTCCTTCTTCTTCTCCTTCTTCTTCTCTTTCTTCTTCTACTTCTTCTTCTTCTTCTTCTTCTTCCTCTTCTTCTTCATCTCCTCCTTCTCCTCCATGTTCATCTTCTCCTCCTTCTTCTTCTCCTTCTCCTTCTTCTCATTCTTCTTCTCCTTCTTCTACTCCTTCTTGTCCTTCCTCTTCTTCTCCTTCTTTTCCTTCTTCTTCTTCTTCTTCTTCTTCTCCTTCTCGTTCTTCTTTCCTCCTTCTCCTTCTTCTTTCCTTCTTCTCCTTCTTCGTCTTCTTGTTCTTTTTCTTTTTCTTCTTCTCTCTTTGCTTCTTCTTCTTTCACCTCTTCTTCTTCTTCATCTTCTTCTTCTCCTTCTTCTTCTTCTTCTTCTTCTTCTTCTTCTCCTCCTACTTCTTCTTCAT
>JAIUJO010001509.1:5000-7500 GCA_023846275.1 Vanilla planifolia
TCCTCTTCTTCTTCTTCTTCTTCCCTTCTTCTTCTTCTTCTTCTTCCTCTTCTTCTTCTTCGTCTTCCAATTCTTCCCCTTCCTTTTCTTCTTCTTCTTCTTCCTCTTCTTCATCATCATCATCATCTTCTTCTTCTTCTTCCTCTTATTCTTCTTTTTCTTCTCTTCTTCTTCTTCTTTCTTCTTCATATTTTTCTTCTCCTTCTTCTTCCTCTTCTTCTTCTTCTTCTTGTAATTCTTCCCCTTCTTCTCTTTTCCTTCCACCTCTACTTCTTGTTGTTCTTGTTTCTCTTCTTCTTCTTCTTCTTCCTATTTTTCCTCCCCTTCTTCTTCTTCTTCATTTTCTCCTTCTTCTTCTCCTTCTTTTCCTACCACTTCTTCTTCTTCAACTTTTTCTTCTTCTTCTTCTTCTTCTTCTACTACTACTACTACTACTACTACCACTGCTACTACTGCTACTAATACTACTTCTTCTTCTCCTTCTTCTTCTTCTTCGACTTCTTTTTCTTTTTCTTCTTTGAATTCTTCTTCTTCTTCTTCTTCTACTACTTCTTGTGCTACAACTTCTTCTTCGACTTCTTCTTCTACTTCTTCTATTACTTCTCTTTCGACTTCTTATTCTACTTCTTCTATTATTTGTTCTTCCACTTCTTCTTCTTCTTCTCCATCTTCTTCTACTTCATCTTCTCCTCCTCCTCATCCTACACCTCCATCTTCTTCTTCTTCTTCTTCTTCCTCTTCGTCTTCTTCTTCTTTTTCTTACCCTTAATCTTCTACTTCTAATTTTTATTCACCTTCTTCTTCATCTTCTGCTTCTTGTTCTTCTTGTTCTTCTTCTTCAGCTACTACTTCAGCTTCTTCCTCTTCTTCTTCTTCTTCTTCTTCTTCTTCTTCTTCCGCTTCTTCTTTGCCTTCTTCTTCTTTTTCTTCTTCTTCCTCCTCGTCCTCCTCTTCCTCTTCTTCTCCTTCTACTTCTACATCATCTTCTTCCCTTTCTTCTTCTTCCTCTTTTCCTTCCTCTTCTTCTTCTTCTTCTTCCCCTTCTTCTTCATCATCATCATCTTCTTCTTCTTCTTCTTCTTCTTCTTCTTCTTCATCTTCTACTTATTCTACTACTTCTTTTTATTCTTCCTCTTCTTCTTCTTTTTCATCTTCTTCTTCTTCCTCCTCTCTTTCCACTTCTTCCTCTTCCTCTTCTTCTTCTTCCACTTCTTCTTCTTCTTCTTCTTTTTCCTCTTCTTCTTCTTCTTCTTCCTTTTCTTCTTCTTTCTCTTCTTTTTCTTCCCCCTATTCTTCTTCTCCTTCTTCTTCTTCTTCTTCCTCTTCTTCTTCTTCCTCTTCTCATTCTTTTTGTTCTTTTTATTTTTCTTCTTTTTCTTTTAGTGCTTCTACTTCTTATTATTCTTCCTCTTGTTCCTCTTCTTCCTCTCCTACTTCTTCCTCCTCTTCTTCTTCTTCCTCTTCTTCTTCTTGTTCTTGTTCTTCTTCTTCTTCCAATTCTTCTTCTTTTTCCTGCTCTTCTTCATTTGCTTCTTCTTCTTCTTCTTGTTTTTCTTCTTCTTCTTCTTCTTCTTCTTCTTCTTCTTCTTCTTCTTTCTACTTCTTCATCTTTTTCTTCATCTTCTGCTTCTATGTCTTTTTCTTCTTCTTCTTCCATTTCTTCCTCATCTTCTTCTTCACCTACTCTGCTTCTTCTTCTTCTTCTTCTTCTTCTCCATCTCCTTCTTTTTCTTCTTATCATTCTTATTCTTCTTCTTCTTCTTCTTCTACTTCTTCCTCTTGTTCCACTTCTTCTTCTTCCTCTTCTTCTCCTCCTTCCTTCCTCTACTTCTTCTTTATTTTCTTCTTCTTCCTCCTCTTCTTCTTCTTCCCCTTCCACATCTTCTTTCTCTACTTCTTCTTCATCATCTTCTTCTTCTTCTAATTCTTCATCTTCTTCTTGCTCGTCTTCTGCTTCTTCTAGCTCTTTTTCTTCTTTTTTTTCTTTCTCTTCTTCTTCTTCTTCTTCTTCTTCTTCCACTTCTTCCTCTTCTTCTTCTTCTTCTTTTTCTTATTCTTAATCTTCTACTTCAACTTTTCATTCATCTTCTTCTTCATCTTCTACTTCTTTTTCTTCTTCTTCTTCTTCTTCTTCTACCACTTCATCTTCTTCTTCCTCTTCTTCTTCTTCTACTACTACTTCCTCTTCTTCTTCTTCTTCTTTTTCTTCTTCTTCTTCTAATTCTTCTTCTTCTTCTTCTTCTTCCACCTCCTCTTCATCCTCTTCCTCTTCTTCTGCTTCTACTTCTACATCATCTTCTTCTCTTTCTTCTTCTTCTTTTCCTTCTTTTTCTTCTTCAACTTCTCCCCTTCTTCTTCTTCTTCTACTTCTTCTTCTTCTTCTTCTACTTCTTGATCTTCTTCTACTTATTCTACTACTTCTTTTTATTCTTCTTCTTCTTCCTCCTCCTCCTTTCTTTCCACTTCTTCTTCTTCTTCTTCATCCACTTCTTCTTCTTCC
>JAIUJO010001509.1:12500-15000 GCA_023846275.1 Vanilla planifolia
TCTTATTCTTCTTCTTCTTCATTTTCTTCTTCTTCTTCTTATTCTTCTTCCTCATCTTCTACTTCTTCTTCTTCTTCTTCTTCTTTTTCTGCTTCTTCTTCTACTACTTTCGCTTCTTCTTCTTCTTCATCTTCTTCTTCCTCTTGTTCTCCTTCTTCTTCCACTTCTTCTTCAACTTCATCTTATTCTACTTCTTCTTCCTCTTCTTCTTCTTGTTCTTCTCCTTCTTCTTCTTCTTCTTCTTTTCCATCTCGTTCCTCTTCTTACACTTCTTCTTCCTCTTATTCTTCTTGCTCTACCTCTTCATCTTCTTCCTCTTCTTCTCCTTCTGCTTCATGTTCTTCTTCACCTTTGTCTTTTTCTTCTTCCCCTTTTATTTCTTCTTCCTCTCTTTCCTCTTCTTTTTCTTTTTCTTCTTCTTCTTCTTCATCATTATCTTCCTTTTCTTCTTCTTCTTGTTTTTCTACTTCATCTTCTTATTCTTCCTCCTCCTCCTTCTTTAACTTCTTCTTCTTCTTCTTCTTTTCCATCTACTTCTTCTTCCTCTTCTCCATCTTCTTCCTCTTCTACTTCTTCTTCATCATCTTCCTCCTCCTCAACGTCTTCTTCTTCTTCTACTACTTCTTCTATGTCTACTTCTTCTTCTTCATTTTAGTCTTCTTTTTCTCCTTCTTCTGCTTCTTCTTCCCCTTCTTCCACTTCTTCTTCTTCCTCTTCCTCTTCTTCTTCTTCTTCTTCTACTTCTTCTTCTTCTTCCAATTCTTCTTTCTCTTCTTCTTCTTCTTCTTCTTCTTCTCCTTCTTCTTCTTTTTTGTCTTCTTCTTCTTAATCATCTTCCTCTTCTTTTTAATCTTTTTCCTCTTCTTCTTTTTCTACCTCTTCTTCTTCTTCTTCCACCTCTTCTTTCTCTTCTTCATCCTCCTCTTTTTTTCTTCTTCATCATCATCTTGCTTCTATTTGTTCTTCTTGCTCTACTTCTTCTTCTTCTTCTTCGTCTGCTTCATCATCCTCTTCTTCTTGTTCTCCGTCGTCTTCATCTTCTTCTTCTTCTTCTTCTTCTTCCACTTATTACCCTTCCTCCTCTTGTTCTTCTTTCCCTTCTCGTTGTTCTTCTACCTCTTAATCTTCTTCCCCATCTTCTTCTTCTTCTTCTTCTTCTTCTTCAAGATCTTCTTCTTCTTCCCCTTCTTCTTCTTCTTCTTCTCCTTCCCTTTCTTCTACTTCTACCTCTTCTTTGTCTTTTTCTTTATTTTCTTCTTCTACTTCTTTCTTTTCTCCTACTACTTCTTGTTCTTCATCCTCTTGTTCCTCTTGTTCCTCTTCTTCTTCATTCTCTTCTTCTTATTCATCTTCCTATCCTTCTTCTTCGTCTTCTCTTAAATTTCTTCTCTTTCTCCTTTTTTTACTACTACTACTACTTCTTCTTCTTCCTATTCTTATTCTTTTTCCTTTTCCTCTTTTTCCCTTCTTCTCTTTCTTCCTCTTCTTTTTCCACTTTTTCTTCTTATTGTTCTCCTTCCTTTTCTTTTTCATCTTTTTCTTCTTCTTCTTCTTCTTCTTCTTTTACTTCTTCTTATTCTTCCAACTCATTTTCCCATTCTTCCTCTTCTTGTTCTTCTTATTCTTCTTCTTCCTCTTCTACCTCTTGCTCTACTTCTACTTTTTCTTCTTCTTCTTATTCTTTTCCTTCTTCCTCTTCTCTTCTTCTTCTTTTTCTTCATTTTCTTCTTTTTCTTCTTCCTCTTCTTCTTCTTCTTCTTCTTCTTCTCTTTTTCCTCTTCTTCTTCTTCTTCTTCTTCTTCGTCTTCTTCTTCTTCTTCTTCTTCTTCTTCTTCTTCTTCCTCCTCTTCTTCTTCCAGTTCTTCCTCTTCTTCTTTCTCCTCTTCTTCTTCCTCTTCCTCCTGTTCTTCTTCTTTTTTTTTCTTCTTCTTCTCCTTCCTTTTCTTCTAACTCTTCTTCTTCTTCTTCTTATCCTTCTTCCTCCTCCTCTTCTTCAACCTCCTGATCATCATCTTCTTCTTCTTCTTCCACTTTTTCGTCATCTTTCTTGTCTTATTGCTTTTCTTCTTGCTTTTCTTCTTCCTCTTCTTCTTCTTCTTCTTCTTCTTCATCTTTTTCTTCTTCTTCATCTTCCACTTCCTCTTCATCTTCTTCTTCTTCTTCTTCTTCATCTTCTTCTTCCCATTCTTTTTCTTCTTCTTCTTCTATTTCTTCTTCTCCCTCTTTTTTTCTTCTTCATCTTCTTCTTCCTCTTCTTCTACTTCTTCTTCCTCTTCTACTCCATCTTCTTCTTCTTCCCCTTCTTGTTCTTCCTCTTCTTCTTCTTCTTCTTCTTCTTCTTCTTCTTTGACTTCCCTCTTTTCATCTTCTTCCTCATCTTCTTCTTTTTCCAATTCTTGTTCTTTTTCCTTTTCTTCTTCTTCCTCCTCTTCCTTTTCTTCCTCTTCTTCTTCTTTTCCTCCTCCTCCTCTTACTCTATTTTCTTCTTCTTAATCTCCTT
>JAIUJO010001509.1:20000-30000 GCA_023846275.1 Vanilla planifolia
TCATCTTCTTTTTCTTCTCTTTTTTTCCTCTCCTTCTTCGACTTCTTTTGCTTCTTCTTCCTCTTCTTCATCTTCTTGTTCTTCTTCTTCTCTTCCTCCTCCTTTGACTCCTTCTTGTTCTTCTTTGTCTTAATCTTCTTTTTCTTCTTCTTCTTAATTGTCTTCTTTTTCTTCTTCTTCTTCCTCTTTCTGATCTTCCTCAATTTATTCTACTCTTAATTCTTCTCCTTCTTCTTCTTGTTTTCCTACTTCTTCTTCTTCTTCCTCTTCTTCTTCTTTCTCTTCGTCAACATCTTCATCTTCTTCCTCTTCTTCTTCTTCTTCTTCTTCCTCTGCCTCTTTTTGATCCTCTTGCCCTTCTTCTTTTTCTTCTCTTTCTTCGTCTTCTACTTCTTCTTCTACTTGTTTTTCTACTACTTCTTTCTCTTGTTCCTCTTCTTCATTTTCTTCTTCTTGTTCTTATTTCTTCTTCTTCCTCTTCCTCTTCTTCTTCTTCCCCTTCTTCTTTTTCTTCTTATTCTTCTTCTTCTTCTTCTTCTTCTTCTTCTTCTTCTTCTTGTACTTCTTCTTCTTCCACCATTTTTTCCTCTTCTTCCGCTTCTTCTTGTTCTTGCTCTCCTTCTTGCTCTAATTCTTCTACTTTTTCCTCTTCTTCTTATTCTTCATCTTCTAATTCTTCTTCTTCAACTTTTCCACAGGTTCTTCTTCTTCTACTTCCACTTTTTCCTCTTGTTCTTCTTCTTCTTCTTCTTCTTCTTCTTCTACTTATTCCTCTACTTCCCTTCTACTTCTCATTATTCTACTTCTTTTTCTTCTATTTCCACTTCTTCTTCCTCTAAAACTTCTTGTTCTTCTTCTTCCTCTTCTTCCTCATCTTTCTCATCTTGTTGTTGTTCTTCTTCATCTTCTTCTTCTTCTTCTTCTTCTACTACTTTCTCTTCTTCTTGTTCTTGTTCTTCTTCTTCTACTTCTTTCTATTCCTCTTCATTTAATTCTTCTTCTTTTTCTACTTCTTCTTCCCCTTCTACTTCTTCTTCTTCTACTTCATCCACTTTTTCTTCTTCCTCTACTTCTTCTTCTTCTTCTTCTTCTTCTTCTCCTCCTCCTCCTCCTCCTCCTCCTCCTCCTCCTCCTCCTCCTCCTCCTTCTACTTCTTCCCCCTTCTCTATCTTCCTTTTCTTCCCCTACTTGTTCTTCCTCTTCTTCCTCTTTTCCTCCTTATTCTTCTTCTTCCACTTCTTCTCCTCCTCCTTTTTCTTCATTTTCTTCTTTTTGTTCTTCTTTTTCTACTTATTCTTCTTCTCTTTCCGATTGTTCTTCTTCTTCCTCTTCTTCTTCTTTCTCTTCATCATCTTCTACTTCCTTGTTTTCTTCTTCTTCTTCTTATTCTTCTTCTTCCTATTCTTTTCTTCTTCCTCTTTTTCTTCTTTCTACTTCTTCTTCTTTTCCTCCTCTCTTTCGTCATCATCATCTTGTTCTCCTTCTTCTTATTCTTCATCTTCTTCTTCTTCTTCTCCTTCTTCTTCTTCTTCTTCTTCTTCCTTTTCTACTTCTCCTTCTTATTCTTCTTCCTCATCTTTTCTTGTTTTTTTTCATCTTTTTCTTTTTCTACTTCTTCTTCTTCTTCATCTTCCTCATCTTTTTCGTTTTCTTCTTTCTACTTTTTCTTTTTCTTCCTCTTCTTCTTCCTCTTCGTCTTCTTCATATTACTTCAACATCATTTTCTTGCTCTACTAGTTCTACTTATTCCCCTTCTTTTTCTTCCTCTTCTTCTTCCTCTCCTTCCCCTTCTTCTTCTTGCACTTCTTCTTCTTTTCCTACTTCTTCTTCTTCTCCTACTTCTTCCTCTTCTCCCTCTCATTTCTCTTCTCCCTCTACTTCTTCTTCTTCTTCGTTTTATTCTTCTTCTTCTTCATCTTCAGCTTCTTCTTTTTCCATTTCTTCCTCTTCTTCTTCTTCTTGCTCATCTTCTTCTTCTTAATCTCTTTCTTCTTCTTCTTTTTCTTCTTCTTCTTCATCATCTTTTTCTTTCTTTTCTTCTTCTTCTTCTTCAATTTCTACTTTTTCTTCTTATTCTTCTTCCTCTTATTCTGCTTCTACGTCCTCTTCTTCTTCTTCTACTTCTTCATCTTCCTCCTCTTTTTCTCCTTTCTCTTCTTCTTGTTCTTCTTTTTTTTCCTTCTCCTCTTATTCTTCTTCCCCTTCCTCTTCTTCTTCCTTTCCATCTTCTTGTTTTCTTCTTTCACTTCTTCATCTTCTTCTTTCTTCTTCTTCTTCATCTTTTGCTTCTTCTTCTTATTCATCTACCTCTTCTTTTTCCTCTTTTACCTCTTCTTCTTCATTTTCTACCTCTTCTTCTTCTTCTTCCACCTCTTGTTCCTCTTCTTCTTATTCTTCATCATCATTTTGCTTCTATTTCTTCTTACTCCTCTACTTCTTCTTCTTCTTCTTCGTTTCCTTCATCTTCTTTTTGTTTTTTTCGTCTTCTTCTTTTCCTTCTTCTTCTTCTTCTTCTTTTTCTACTTCTTCATCTCTTTTCCATCCTCCCCATCTTCCTTTTTTTTTCACCTTTCTTTTCTTCTACATTTTACTCTTCTTCCTCCCCCTCTTCTTCTTCTTGTTCTTCTTCTTCTTCTTTTTCGTTTTCATTTCCTTCGTCTTCTTCTTTTTCTACAATTTCCTCTTCTTTCTCCCCTTCTTCTTCTTCTTTTTTTTATCCTCCTATCATTCTTTGACTTCTTCATTTTCTTCTTCTGCTTCTTCTCCTCCTCCTCCTCCTCCTTCTTCTAGTTCTTCTTCTTCAACATCTTCTTCATCTTCTTTTTCTTTTTATTCTTCTTCTTCTACTACTTCTGCTTCTTCTACATCTTCTTCATCTTCATGTTCTTCTCCTTCTTTTTCAACTTGTACTTCTTCTTTTTCAACTTGTACTTCTACTTCTTCTTATTCTTCTTCTTTTTCTTCTTCTTCTTCTACCACTTCTTCTTCACTTCTTCTTCTTCCTCTTCTACTTCTTCCTCCTCTTCTTCTACCTCTTCTTTATCTTCCACAATTTGTTCTACATCTTACACAAATTCTTCTTCTTCTTCTTTTTCCCTCTCATTGCTCTTCTTCTTCTTCTTCTTCTTCTTTCTCCTCCTCTTAATCTTCTTCCCCTTATTCTTCTTCTTCTTCCTATTCTTTTTCTTCATGATCTTCTTCTTCTTTCTCTTCTTCTTCTTCTTCTTCTCCTCCTTATTCTTCTTCTTCTTGTACCTCTTCTACCTCTTTTTCTTAATTTTCTTCTTCTACTTCTTCCTTTTCTCCTACTTCATCTTCTTCTTCATCCCCTTATTTGTCTTCTTCCTCTTCTTCTTCATTCTCTTCTTCTTGTTCAACTTCCAATTCTTCTTCTTTATCATCCTCTTCTTCTTCCCCTTCTTCTTCTTCTTCTACTCCTTCTCCTTCTCCTTCTTCTTCTACTTCGTTGTTTTTTTCTTTATTTTCTTCTTCTACTTCTTCTACTTCTTTTTCTTCTTCTTCTTCTTCTTCTTCCTATTCGTATTCTTTTTCCTTTTCTTCTTCTTCTCCTTCTTCTCGTTCATCTTCTTCTTTTTCTACTTTTTCTTCTTGTATTTCTTCTTCCTATTTTTTCACCTTTTTCTTCTTCTTCTTCTTCTTCGAATTCTTCTTCTTACACCTCATTTTCCCATTCTTCTTCCTATTCTTCTTCTTCTTCTTCTTCTTCTTCTTCTTCTTCCACTTCTACCTCTTACTCTACTTCTACATTTTCTTCTTTTTCTTCTTATTTTTGTTCTTCTTCAACTTCTTCCTTTTCTTCTTTCTCTTCTTCTTCTTCATCCTCTTCTTCTTCCACTTCTTCCTCTTCTTCTTCCACCTCTTCTTCTTCCTCTTCCACCTCTTCTTCTTCTTTTTCTTCTTCTTCATCATCTTCTTCTTCCTCTTCTTCTTACTCCTCTTCTTCTTCTTATTCTTATTCCTCTTCTTCATCCTCCTCATGTTCATCTTCTTCTCCTTCTTCCACTTCTTTGTCATCTTTCTTGTCTTCTTGCTCTTCTTCTTCCTCTTCTTCTTCTTCTTCTTCTTTTACTACTTTCTCTTCTTCTTCTTCTTCTTCTTCTTCTCTTTCTCTTCTTCATATTGCACTTCCTCTTCATCTTCTTCTTCCTCTTCTTCTTTTTCTTCTTCTTCTTCATCTTCTTCTTCCCATTCTTCTTCTTCTTCTTCTTCCATTACTTCTTCTTCCTCTTCTTCTTCTCCATCTTCTTTTTCATCTTCTTCTTCCTCTTCTTCTTCTTCATCCTCTTCTTGGTATTCTACTTCTTCTTCTTCTCCTTGTTCTTCTTCATCCCCTTCTTGTTCTTCCACTACTTCTCCTTCTGCTTCTTCTTCTTCTTCTTCTTTGACTTCCTCCTTTTCATCTACTTCCTCTTCTTCTTCTTTTTCCAATTCTTCTTCTTCTTCTTGTTCTTCTTCTTCCTCCTCTTTCTTTTCTTCCTCTTCTTCTTTTCCTTCTCCTCCTACTTCTTCTTCTTCTTCTTCTTCCACTTTTCCTATTTTTCTTTTTTTTCTTCTCCTTGTTCTTATTTTTCAACTTCTTCTTTTTCTTCATCTTGCTCTCCTTCTTGCTCTTCTTCTTCTTCCTCTTCTTCTTCTAATTTTTCCTCTTCTTCTTCTTTTTCTTCTTCCTGTTCTTGTCTTCTTTCTCTCTTTCTTCTTCTTCCTCTTTTTCTTCTTTTTCAACTTCTTGTTCTTCTTTTCTTCTTCCACTGCTTCTTACTCCTCCACTTTTACTTCTTCTTGTTCTTCATTTTATTGTTTTTATTCTTTTTTTCTTCTTCCACTTCGATTTCAACATCTTTTTCTTATACTTCCACATCTTATTGCTCTTCTTCTTTTTCTTCTTGATCCTCTTGTTCTTCTTTCTCCTCTTCTTCGTCTTGCTTTTACTACTTCTTGTTGCTCTACTTCTTTTGCTTCTTCTTCCTCTTCTTCTTCTTCTTGTTCTTCTTCTTCTCTTCTTCTGCTTCTGCTTCTTCTTCTTTTACTTCTTTTCTTCCTCTTCTTTTTCTTCTTCTTCTTCTTTTTCCTTACTTCTTGCCCTTCTTCTTCTTCTTTTCATCCTTCTTTGACTTCTTGCTTTGGTTTTCCTCTTCTTCTTCTACATCTTCTTCTTCTTCTTCTTCTACTTCTCCTCCTTTTTCTTCTGCTTCTTCTTTCTTTTATTCTTTAACTTCTACTTCTTCTTCTTCTTCTTCGCCTTCTTCTTCTTCTTAAACTTGTTCTTCTTCTTCTTCTTCTTCTTCTTCTTCTATTTTTTTCCCTCTTCTTCTTCTTCTTCTTCCTCTTTTTTTTTTCCTCTTCTTCTTCCCCTTCTTCTTCTTCTTCTTCTTCTTCTTCTTCTACTCCTTTGACTTCCTCTACTTCTTCCTTGCCTTCTTCATCATGTTGCTCTTTTTCTTCTTCTCCTCCTCCTCCTTCCACTCATTCTTCTTCTTCTTCTTCATCATCTTCTTTTTCTTTTTCTTCTTCTTCTTAATCTTCTAATTTTTCTTTTTCTTCATCATCTTCTTCTTTTTGATCTTCCAAAATTTATTCTACTCCTTCAAATTCTTCTCCTTCTTCTTCTTCTTCATGTTTTTCTACTTCTTCTTCTTCTTCTTCTTCATCTCATGGCTCTTCTTTCTCTTCTTCTACCTCTTCATCTTCTTCTCCTTCTTCTTTCTGTCCCTCTTCATGATCCTCTTGCCCTTCTTCTTCTTGTTCTTTTGCTTCTCCTCCTTTTTCTTCTTCTACTTCTTTGTCATTTTCTTTTTTTTCTTCTTTTACTTCTTTTTCTACTACTTCCTGTTCTTCTTCTTTTTCTTCTTCCTCTTGTTCCTCTTCCTCCTTTTCTTCTTCTTGCTCTTCTTTTTCTTCTTCTTCCTCTTCTTGTTCTTCCTCTTCTTCTTCTTTTTCTTCTTATTCTTCTTCTTCCACTTTTCTTCTTCCCCTCTTCCTTCTTCTTCTTCTTCTTTTTCTTCCTCTTGTTCTTCGTTTTCTACTTCTTCTTGTTGTTCTTCTTCCTTTTCTTTCTCTTCTTTTTCTTCTTCTTCTTCTTCTCTTTCTACTACTTCCACCTCTTTTTACTCTTCTTCTTCTTCTTCTTCATACTCTTATTCTTATTCTTCTTCTTCTTGTTCCACTTCTTCTTCTTCTTCTTGTTCCACTTCTTCTTCTTCTTCTACTTCCTCTTCTTCAAC
Organism: Vanilla planifolia; assembly: GCA_023846275.1. NCBI lineage: Eukaryota > Viridiplantae > Streptophyta > Magnoliopsida > Asparagales > Orchidaceae > Vanilla > Vanilla planifolia. Next base: position 26,243 of record JAIUJO010001509.1, read on the forward strand.
TTCTTCCACATGTTCTTCCTCTTGTTCTTCTTTTTCTTCTTCTTCTTCATGTTCTGCTTCTCCTTCCTCGCTTTCTTCTTCTTCTTCTTCTTCTTCTTCTTCTTCTTCTTCTTCTTCCTCTTCCTCCTCATCTTTCTCATCTTGTTGTTCTTCTTCATCATCTTCTTATTCTTCTTCTTCTTCTTTTTCTTCTTATTCTTCTTGTTCTTCTTCTTCTTCTTCTTCTTTCTCTTCTTCTTCTTATTCTTCTTCTTCATCTTCTTCTTCTTTTTTTCCTCTTCCTCTTCTTCTTTTTTTGCTTCTTATTCTTTCTCTTGTTCTTCTTCTTCTTCTTCTTCGTCTTCCTCCACTAAATCTTCTTCCTTTTCTTCTCCTTCTTCCTACTATTATTCTTCTTCATCTTTTTTTCCTATCTGCTTCTTTTCCTCCTCCTCCTTCCTCTTCTTCTCCTCCTCCTTTTTCTTCCTTTTCTTATTCTTGTTCTCCTTTTTCTACTTCTTCATCTTCTTCCTTTTGTTCTTCTTCTACCTCTTCTTCTTCCTCCTCTTCATTATCTTCTTCTTCATCTTCTTCTTTTTCCTCTTCTTATTCTTCTTCTTCCTATTGTTTTGTTCTTTCTCTTTTTCTTGTTCCTTCTTTTTTTCCACTCTTTCATCATCATCATCATCATCATCTTCTTCTTCTTCCTCTTCTTCTTCGTCTTCTTCTTCTTCTTCTTCTTCTTCTTCTTCCTTTTCTACTTCTCCTTCTTGTTCTTCTTCCTCTTCTTTTTCTTGTTTTTCTTCTTCTTCTTTTTCTTTTTCTACTTCTTCTTCTTCTTCTTAAACATTTTGTTGCTCTTACTTCTTCTTTTTCTTCCTCTTCTACTTCTTCTTCTTCTTATTCATATTGCTTCTACTTCTTTTTCTTGCTCGACTTCTTCTTCTTATTCTTGTTCCAATTCTTCCGCATCTTCTTCTTGCACTTCTGCTTCTCCGTTTTCTACTTCTTTGTCATCTTCTTCTTTTTCTTCTTCTTCTTCTTCTTCTTCTACTTCTACTTCTTTTTTTTCTTCTTTTTCTTCTTTGCTTTCTATTCTTCTATTTTTTCTGCTTCTTCTTCTTCCTCCTTTTTTTCCTTTTCTTCCTCTTCTGCTTCATCCTCTTCTTCTTGTTCTGCACCCACTTCACCTTCTTTTTCCTGTTCTTCATCTTCTTCCTCTTCGTCCTCTTCTTCTTCTTCTTCTTTGTCTTTTACTTCTTCTTGTTCTTCTTGCTCTTCTTTTTCTTCTTTTTCTTCTTCTTCTTCTTCTTTTTATTCTTTTCTACTTCTTCTACTTCTACTTTTTCCATCTCTGCCTCCTCTTTATCCTATTCTTCTTCTTTTTCTTCTTCTTCTTCCTCTTGTTCTTGTTGCTCTTCTTCTTCTTCTTTTTATTCTTCTTCTTCTTCTTCTTCTTCTACTTCTTCTACTTCTTGTTTATCTTCTTCTTCTTCTCTCCCCTTCTTCCTCTTCTTCTTCGTCCTCTTCTTCTTCCGCTTCTTCGTCATCTTCCTCTACTTCTTCTTTTTGTTCCTCTTCCTCTTCTTGCTTTTCTTCTTCCTTTTCTTCTTCTTCTTCCTCTTCTAAGACCATTTCTTCCACTTTCTCTTCTTCTTCTTGATCTTCTCTTTCTTCTTCTTCTTCTTCCACATTTTCTTCTTCTTCTTCTTTGTCTTCTTCTTGATCTTCCTCATCTTTTTCTTCTTTTTCTCTCTCTTCTTCTTCTTATTTTTCTTCTTTCCATTTCTCTTCTTCTTCTGGTTCTTCTTCTTCTTTGTCTCCTTCCTGTTCCTCTTCTTCATCTTCTTCATCTTCTTCTTTTTCTTCCTCTTCGTCCTCTTTTTCTTCTTTTTCCCCATCTTCTTCTTCTTCTTCATCTTTTAATTTTTCTTCTTCTGCTTCTTCTTCTTCTTCTTCCTCTTCTTCTTTCTCTTCTTCTTCCTCCTCTTGTTCTTCCTCCTCTTCTTCTTCCTCCTGTTCTTCTTCCTCTTCTTCTTCTTCTTCTTCTTCTTCTTCTTCTTCCTCTTCTTCTTCTTCCTCTTCTTCTTCTTCCTGTTGTTCTTCTTCCTCTTTTTTTTCTTCCTCTTCTTCCTCTTTGCCTTCCTCTTCTTTTTCTTCTTCTTCTTCTTCTTCTTCTTCTTCTTCTTCTTGCTCCTCTTCTTCTTCCTCTTCTCCTTCTTCTTCTTCTACCCCTTCTTGTTCTTTCTCTTCTTCTTCTTCAACTTCTTCTTCTTCTTCTTTGACTACCTCCTTTTCATCTTCTTCCTCTACTTCTTTTTCCAATTCTTCTTCTTCTTCATGTTCTTTTTCTTCCTCCTATCCCTTTTCTTCTTCTTCTTCTCCTTTTCCTCCTCCTCCTCCTCCTACTTCATCTTCTACTTCTTCTTTTCCATCATTTTCTTCCTTTTCTTCTCCTTATTCATCCTTTTCAACTTCTTCTTCTTCTTCTTGTTCTTTCTCCTCTTGCTCTCGTTCTTGCTCTACTTCTTCTTCCTCTTCTTCTTTTGCTTTTTCCTCTTCTTCTTCTTCCTCTTCCTGTTCTTTTCTTCTTCTTCTCCTTATTCTTCTCCTTCCTCTTTTTCTTCTTTTTCAACTTCTTGTTCTTCTTTTTCTTCTTCCTCTTCTTCTTATTCTTCCTCTTTTTCCTCTTCTTCTTTTGCTTTTTCCTCTTCTTCTTCTTCCTCTTCCTGTTCTTTTCTTCTTCTTCTCCTTATTCTTCTCCTTCCTCTTTTTCTTCTTTTTCAACTTCTTGTTCTTCTTTTTCTTCTTCCTCTTCTTCTTATTCTTCCTCTTTTTTCTCTTCTTCTTGTTCTCTTTCTGTTGTTTTAATTCCATTTTCTTCTTCCTCTGCGATTTCAACATCTTCTTCTTGTAGTTCCACATCTTGTTGCTCTTCTTCTTTTTCTTCTTCCTCTTATTCTTGTTTCTCCTCATCTTCGTCTTGCTTTTACTTCTTCTTGCACTACTTCTTCTTCTTCTTCTTTTTCTTCTTCTTCTTCTTCTTCTTCTTTTTCGCCTTCTTCTTCTCCTTCTTCTTCTTTGTCTTCTTCTTCTTTTACTCCTTTTCTTCCTCTTCTTTTTCTTCTTCTACTACTTCTTCCTTTTCCTTTTCTTATTGCCCTTCTTCTTCTTCTTCTTCTTCTTTTCATCCTTCTTTGACTTCTTGTTTTGGTTATTGTTGTTGTTGTTTTTCCTCTTCTTCTTCTACATCTTCTTCTTCTCCTTCTTCTTCGTCTCCATTTTCATCTTCTTCTTCTTCTTCTGCTTTCTCTTCTTCTTTAACTTCTACTTCTTCTTCTTCATCCTCTTCTTCTTCTTCTTCTTCTTCTGCTTTCTCTTCTTCTTTAACTTCTACTTCTTCTTCTTCATCCTCTTCTTCTTCTTCTTCTTCTTCTTCTTCTTCTACTACTACTAGTACTTCTTCGTCTTCTCTTTTTTTCCTCTTCTTCTTTTTCCACTTCTGCTTCCCCTTCTTCTTCTTCTTCTTCTTCTTCTTCTGCTCCTTCTTTGACTTCTTCTGCTTCTTCTTCCCCTTCTTCATGTTCTTGTTGTTGTTCTTCTTCTTCTCCTCCTCCATCCACTTCTTCTTCTTCTTCTTCTTCGTCTTAATCTTCTTTTTCTTCTTCTTTATCTTCTTCTTCCTCTTTTCGATCTTCCTTATTTTATTCTACTCCTTCTAATTCTTCTCCTTATTCTTCTTCTTCGTTTTCAACTTCTTCTTCTTCTTTTTCTTTCTC
>JAIUJO010001509.1:32500-45000 GCA_023846275.1 Vanilla planifolia
TCTTCTTCCTCTTTTTGATCTTCCTTAATTTATTCTACTCTTTCTTCTAATTCTTCTCCTTCTTCTTCTTCTTCTTGTTGTTTTTCCACTTCTTCTTCTTCTTCTTCTTCTTCCTCTCATTGCTCTTCTTCCTCTTCTTCTTCTTTCTCTTCTTCTACCTCTTCATCTTCTTCCTCTTCTTCGCCTTCTTGTTCCTGTCCCTCTTCTTGGTCCTCTTTCCCTTCTTCTTTTTCTTCTTCTTTTCCTTCTTCTTCATCTTCTTCTTCTTGCTCTTCTTCTTCTTCTTCATCTTCTTCTTCCTCTTCTTCTTCTTGCTCTTCTTCTTCTTTCTCTTCTTATTCTTCTTCCCCTCCTCCTTATTCTTCTTTTTCTTCTTCTTCTTCTTCTTCCTCTTCTTGTACTTCTTTTTCCTCCGTTCTTCATTCTGTACTTCTTCTTGTTGCTCTTCTTCCTTTTCTTTCTCTTCTTTTTCTTCTTCTTCTTCTTCTTTTTCTACTTGTTCTTCTTCCACCTCCTTTTCCTCTTCTTTCGCTACTTCTTCTTCCTCTTTTTCGTGTTCTTGCTCTTCCTCTTCTTGCACAACATCTTCTAAATTTTCCTTTTTTTCTTATTCTTCTTCTTCTTCTTCCACTTTTACTTCTTCTTCCTTTTCTCCTTGAAATTCTTCAATTTGTTCTTCCTCTTCTTCTTCTTCTTCTACTTCCACTTCTTCTTCTTCCTCTTCTTCTTCTTCTTCTTCTCCTTCTTCTTCCACTTCTTCTTCTTCTTTTTCTTCATCTTCTTATTGTTCTCTGTCTTCTTCTTATTCTCCTTTCTCTTCTTCCTCTTCTTGTTCTTCCTCTTCTTCTACCTCTTCTTATTCTTCCTCTTATTCTGCTACTTCTTTTTCTCCTTCTTCTTTTTCTTCTTCCTCAACTTATCTTCTTCTTTTTCTTCTTCTTCTTATTATTATTATTCTTCTTCTTCTTCCTCTTTTTTTTCCACATCTTCTTCTTTTCCTCCACCTTCTCCTTCTTCCACTTCTTCTCCACCTCTACTTTCCTTTTTTTCTTCTTCATGTTCTTCATTTTCCACATCTTCTTCTTCTTCTTCTTCCTCTTCTTCTTCTTCCTCTTCATCATCATCTTCTTCCTCTTTTTCTTCTTCCTCTCCTTATTCTTCTTCTTCCTAATCTTTTCTTCTTCCACTTTTTCTTCTTCTTCCTCCTTCTTCATCTTCTCCATTCTATCATCATCATCATCTTCTTGTTCTCACTATTCTCCTTCTTCTTCTTCTTCTTCTTCTTCTTCTACTTCTTCCATTTTTTCTTGTCCTTCTTGTTCTTCTTCCTCCTTTTTTTCTTGTTTTTCTTCTTCATCTTTTTCTTTCTCTACTTCATCTTCCTCATCTTCCTCCTGTTATCGCTCTTATTTCTTTTCTTTTTCTTCCTCTTCTTCTTCTTCTTCGTCTTCTTCGTATTGCTTCTACTTCTTCTTCTTGCTTTACTTCTTCTTCTTCTTCCTTTCTTCTTCTTCTGAGTCTCATCTTCTTCTTCCATATTTTCTTCTTGCACTTCTTCTTCTTTTTCTCCTTCTTCATTTTCTTCTTCTTTTTATTCTTCTTCTTTCTATCCTTCTTCTTTTTCTTCTACTTCTAATTCTACTTCTTCTTTTTCTTCTTCTTTTTCTTCTTCTTTTTCTTCTTTTTCTTTCTATTCTTATACTTTTTCTGCTTCTCCTTCTTCTTGTTCCTCTTGTTCCCCTTCTTCCTCTTTTGTTTCTTCCTCTTCTTCTTCTTCTTCATCATCTTCACCTTCTTTTTCCAATTCTTCATTTTCTTCCCCTTCATCCTTTTCTTCTTCTTCTTCTTTTTCTTCTACTTCCTCTTCTTGTTCTTCTTCCTCTTCTTTTTCTTCATTTCCTTCTTCTTTTTGTTGTTTTTTTACTTCCTCTTCTTCTTCCTGTTCCACCTCTAGTTCCTCTTTTTCCTCTTCTTCTTTTTTCGCTTCTTCTTCCTCTTCTTCTTCTTTCTCTTCTTCTTCTTCTTTTTATCCTTCCTCTTTTTCTTCTTCTTCTTCTTCTTGTTTATCTTCTTCCACTCCTCCCCCCTTCTTCCCCTTATTCCTCTTCTTCTTCACCCTCTTCTTCTTCCTCTTTCTCCTCATTTTCTTCTTCTTCTTCTTCCTCTTCTTCTTGCTTTACTTCTTCTCCTTTTCTTCATCTTCTTCCTCTTCGTCTTCCTTTTCTTCTTCTTCTTCTTCATCTTCTTCTTCCTCCTCACTTTCTTCTTCTTCTTCTTCTTCTACTTCATCTTCTTCCTAATCTTACTCATCTTTTTCTTTTTTTCCTCCATCTTCTTCTTCTTATTGTTCTTCATTGTCTTTCTCTTCTCCTTCTCCTTCTTCTTCTTCTCCACCTCCTTCTTGTTCCTCTTCTTCTTCTTCTTCTTCTTCTTCTTCTTCTTCTCCTTCTCTTTCTTCTTCGACTTCTTTTTCTTCTTCTTCCCCATCTTCTTCTTCTTCTTCTTCTTCTTCTTTTTATTCTTTTTCTTCTTCTACTTCTTCTTCTTGTACTTCTTCTTCTACTTTTTCCTCCTCTTGTTCCTCATCTTCCTCTTCTTCTTCTTCTTCCTCCTCTTCATTTTCTTGCACTTCTTGTTCTTCTTCTTCTTCTTCCTTATCTTCTCCTTATTCTTCTTCGTTTTCTTCCCCATCTTCCCCTTCTTCTTCTTCTTCTTTCCCTTTTTCTTCTTGTACCACCTCTATCTCTTCCTTTTCTTCTTCATCTTCTTCTTCTTCTTCTTCCCCATCTTCTTCTTCTTCTTTGACTTCTGGTTCCTATTCTTCTTCTTCCTCTTTTTCTTCTTTTCCTTCTTCTTCTTCTTCTTCTTCTTCTTCTTCCTCTCCATCTTCTTCTTCTTCCCCTTCTTTTTCTTCTTATCCTTCTTCTTGTTGTTATTATTCTTCTTCTTTCACTTTTTCTTCTTTTTGTTCTTCTTCTTCTTCTTGTTCTTCTTGTACTACTTCTTCTTCTTATTCATCTCGTTTTTCATCTTTTTCTTATTTTTCTTCTTTTTCTTCTTCTACTTCTTCTTTTCCTTCTTCTTGATCTTTGACTTCCTCCTTTTTCTTTGCTTCCTCTTATGATTGTTTCCATTATCCTTCTTCTTCTTCCACCTCTTCTTCTTCCACTTCTTCTTTGTTTGTATGTTCTTCGACTTCTTCTTCTTCCTCACTTTCTTCTACTTCATCTTCTTCTTCTACTTCTTTGTCTTTTACTTCTTATTCTTCTTCATATTCATTTTCTTCTTTTGCTTCTTCTTCATCTTTTTCTACTACTTCTTCTTCCCCCGCTTGTTCCTCCACTTTTTCATCTTCTTCTCTCTCTTCTTATTCTTCTTGTTCTTCTTTATCTTTTTCTTTATTTTCTTCTCCTACTTCTTTTTCTACTTCTTCTTCTTCTTCTTCCTCTTCTTCTTCTTCCTCTTTTTCCTCTTCTTCCTCTTCTTCTTCTTTCTCTTCTTCTTCTTCTTTGTTTTATTCTTATTCTTTTCCTTTTCTTCCTCATCCCCTTCTTCTCTTTCTTCTTTTCCTTCTCTTACTTCTTCTTGTTCTTTTTCCTTTTCTTTTTCATCTTTTTTTTCTTCTTCTTCTTCCACCTCATTTTCCTATTCTTCCCCTTCTTATTCTTTTTCTCCTTCCTCTTCTAACTCTTGCTCTACTTCTTCTACTTTTTCTTCTTCTTCTTATTCTTTTTGTTCTTCGCCTTCTTCCTCTTCTTTTTTTCATTTTCTTCTTCTTCTTCTTCCTCTTCTTCTTCCACTTCTTCCTCTTCTTCTTCCCCTTGCTCCTCTTCTTCTTGTTTTTCTTCTTCTTCTTCTTCTTCTTCTTCTTCTTCTTCTTCTTCTTTCTCTTCTTCTTACTCTTCTACTTCTTCAACTTCTTCTTCTTCTTCTACATCCTCCTCATCTTCTCTTCTTCTTCTTCTTCCACTTCTTTGTCATCTTTCTTGTCTTCTTGCTCTTCTTCTTCCTCTTCTTCTTCTTCTTCTTCTTTTATTATTACTTTCTCTTCCTCTTCTTCTTCTACTCCTTCTTCTTCATTTTCCAATTCCTCTTCATCTTCTTCTTCTTCTTCTTCTTCTTCTTCTTTGTCTTCTCCTTCCCCCTCTTTTTCTTCTTCTTCTTCTTCCACTTCTTCTTCATCCTCTTCTTCTTCTTTTTCTTGTTCTTCTTTTTCATCTTCTTCCTCTTCTTCTCCTTCTTCTTCCTATCCCTCTTCTTGATACTCTTGCCCTTCCTCATCTTCTTCTTCCTCTTCTTCTCCTTCTTCTTCTACTTCGTCATTTTCTTCTTTCTCTTCTTCTACTTCTTTTTCTACTTCTTTTTCTTCTTCTTCTTCTTATTCTTCTTCCTCTTCTTCCTCTTCCTCCTTTTCTTCTTCTTGCTCTTCTTCTTCTTTTACTTCTTCTTCTTCTTCTTCATATTCTTCTTCTTCTTCCACTTATTCTTCTTCCTTTCCTCCTTATTCTTTCCTTCTTTTTCTTCTTCTTCTTCTTCTTTCTCTCATTCTTCATTTTCTACTTCTTGTTGTTCTTCTTCCATTTCTTTCTCTTATTTTTCTTCTTCTTCTTCTTCCACCTCTTTTTTCCTCTTCTTCCTCTTCTCCTTGTTCTTGCTCTTCTTCTTCTTCTTCTTCCTCCATTTTTCTTCTTCTTCTTGTTCCTCTTCTTCTTTAACTTCTTCCACTTGTTCTACCTCTTCTGCTTCCACATCATCTTCTTGTTTTTCTTTTTCTTCTTCTACTTCTTCTTCTTGTTCTCCTTCATATTGTTCCTCTTCTCCTTCCTCTCCTTCTTCTTCATCTTCTTCATCTTTTTCCTCTTCTTCTTCCTCCAAAACTTCTTCTTCTTGCTCTTCTTCCTCTTATTTCTTATCTGTCTCATCTTGTGGTTCTTCTTCTTCATCATCTTCTTCTTCTTTTTCATCATCTTCTTGTTCTTCTTCTTCTTTCTCTTCTTCTTCTGCTTCTTCTTCTACTTCTTCTTCTTCTTCTTCTTTTCTCTTCATCTTCTTCTTTTACTTTTTCTTCTTCTTCTACTTCTTCTTTCTTTCCTTCTTCTTCTTCATCTTCTTTGTCTTCCACTTCTTCTTCCTCTTCTTCTTTTTCTTCTTCTTCTTCTTCTTTTTCTTCTGCTTCTTCCCCTTCTCTGTCTTCTTCTTCTCCTTCCTCTTCTTCCCCTTCTTGTTCTTCCTCTTCTTCTTTTTCCTCTTCTTATTCTTTCTCTTCTTCTTCTTCTTCCTCTTCTTCTTCTTCTTCTTCTTCTTCTCCTTCTACTACTACTTCTTCTTTTTCTTCTTCCTCCACTAAATCTTCTTCCTTTTCTTTTTCTTCCTCTTCCTATTATTTTTCTTTTTCATCTTTTTTTCTTCCCCATCTTCTTCTTTTCCTCCTCCTTCCTCTTCCTCTTCCTCTCCTCCTCCTTTTCTTCATCTTCTACTTCTTGTTCTTCTTTTTCTACTTCTTTTTCGTCTTCTTCCACTTCCTCTTGTTCTTCTTCTTCCTCTTTATCAACTTCTTCTTCCTTGTCTTTTTCTTCTTCTTCCTTGTCTTTTTCTTCTTCTTCCTATTCTTTTCTTCTTTCTCTTTTTCTTCTTCTTTTTTTATCCACTCTTTCATCATAATCTTTTTCTTCTTCTTCTTCTTCTTCTTCTTCCTCCTCCTCCTTTTTTGCTTCTCCTTCTTGATCTTCTTCCTCTTCTTTTTCTTGTTTTTCTTCTTCTTCATTTCCTTTTCTACATCTTCTTCTTCTTCTTAAACCTGTTGTAGCTCTTATTTCTTTTCTTTTTCTTCCTCTTCTTCTACTTTGTTGTCTTCTTCTTGTTTTTCTTCTTCTACTTTCTATCCTTCTTCTTCTTCTTCTTCATATTTAGCATCTTCTTCTTCTACTTCTACTTCTTTTTTTTCTTCTTTTTCTTTCTATTCTTCTACTTTTTCTACTTCTTCTTCTTCATCTTTTTTCCCTTCTTCCTCTTCTGCTTCTTCGTCTTCTTATTCTTCTTCTTCATCTTCTCCACCTTCTTGTTCCTGCTCTTCATCTTCTTCCTCTTCGTCCTCTACTACTTCTTCTTCTTTGTCTTCTACCACTTCTTGGCTCTTCTTTTTCTTCTTTTTCTTCTTCTTCATCTTCTTCTTGTTCTTTTTCTACTTCTTCTTCTTCTTGTTTTTCCACCTTTAGTTCTTCCTCTTCTTCTTCTTCCGCTTCTTCTTCTTCTTCCTCTTCTTCTTCTTGCTCTTCATCTTTTTCTTTTTGTTCTACTTCTTCTTTTTCTTCTTCTTCTTCTTCTCCCCCTTCTTCCCCTTCTTCCTCTGCTTCTTCATCCATTTCTTCTTCCTCTTCTTTCTCATCTTCTTCTAATTATCCTTTTTCTTTCTCTTCATCTTCTTGCTTTACTTCTTCTTCCTTTTGTTCTGGTTCTTCCTCTTCTTCTTCCTTTTCTTCTTGTTCTTCTTCTTCTTCTTCTTCTTCTTCATCTTCTCCTTCTTCTTCTTCCTCTTCTTTCTCATTTTCTTCTTCTTTTTCTTCGTCTTCTTACTGATCTTCCTCATCTTTTTCTGCTTGTTCTACTTCTTCTTCTTTGCTTCCTTCTTGTTTCTCTTCTTCTTCTTCTTCTTCTCCTTCTTCTTCATCTTCTTCTTCTTTGTCTTTGTCTTCTTTTTCTTCTTCTTCCCCATCTTCTTCTTCTTCTTCTTTTTAATTCTTTTTCTTCTTCTTATACTTCTTGTTCTTGTACTTCTTCTTCTACTTTTTCCTCCTCTTGTTCCTTACCTTCCTCTTCTTCTTCCTCTTCTTCTTTTAACTCCTCAACTTTTTCTAGCTCTTCTTATTGTTGTTGTTCTTCTTCTTCCTCATCTACTCTGTGATCTTCTTCCTCTTCTTCCTGATCTTCCTCTACTTTTTCTTCTTCTTTTTCTTTTTCTTCTTGTTCCTCCTCTTTCTCTTCCTTTTCTTCTTCTTCTTCTTCTTCTTCTTCTTCTTCTTCTTCCCCATCTTCTTCTTATCTTCGACTTCTTGTTGTTATTCTTCTTCTTCCTCTTTTTGTTCTTTTTCTTCTTCTTCTTCTTCTTTTTCTTCTTCTTCTTCTTCTTCTTCTCCTTCCACTTCTTCTTCTTCTTCGACATCTACTTCTTATTATTCTCCTTCTTCTTCTTCTTTTTCCTTTTTTTCTTCTTCTTCTTCTACTTTTTCTACAACTTCTTCTATGACTTCCTTTTGTTCTTCTTCATCCACTTATGCTTGTCACTCTCCATCTTCTTCTTCTTTCTCTTCTTCCTCTTCTTCTGTATTTTAATGTTCTTCCACTTCTTCCTGTTCTTCTTCTTCTTCTTATTGTTCTTCTTCATCCTCCTCTTTCTCTTCCTATTCTTCTTCTTCTTCTTCCCCTTCTTCATCATCTTGTTCTTTTTCTTCTTCTTCTCCCCCTCCTGCTTCTTCTTCTTCTTCTTAAAAAAAATTCTTGTTAAACTTCTTCTTCATTTTCTTCTTCCTCTTTTTGATCTTCCTCAATTTATTCTACTCTAATTATTCTTCTTCTTCTTCTTGTATTTCTACTTCTTCTTCTTCTTCCTCTCGTTGCTCTTCTTCCTCTTCTTCCTCTTTCTCTTCTTCTACCTCTTCATCTTCTTCCTCTTCTTCGAATTCTTCTTTGTAACCCTTTCTTAATCCTCTTGCCCTACTTCTTCTTCTTCTTCTTCTACTCCTTCTTCTACTTTTTTGTCATTTCCTTTTTTTTGTTCTTCTACTTATTTTTCTACTTGTTCATCTTCTTCTTCTTCCTCTTGTTCCTCTTGTTCCTCTTCTGTTTATTGCTCTTCTTCTTCTTCTTCTTCTTCTTCCTCTTCTTCTTTTTCTTGTTATTCATCTTCTTCTTCGACAACTTCTTCCACTCCTCCTTATTCTTCTTCTTCTTCTTTTACTTCTTCTTCTTCTTCTTCCTCATTTTCCTTTATTTCTTTGATTTGTACTTCTTCTTGTTGTTCTTCTTCCATTTCTTTCTCTTCTTTTTCTTCTACTTCTTTTTTCTACTTCTTCATCTTCCATCTTTTTTCCTCTTCTTCCTCTACTTCTTCTTCCTCCATTTCCTTTTCTTGTTCTTCTTCTTCTTGTTCTACATCTTTTACTTTTTCCTCTTCTTCTTATACTTCGTATTTTAATTCTTCTTCTTCTTCTTCTTCCACTTTTTCTCCTTCTTCTTCCTCTTCTTCTTCAACTTCTTCCACTTGTTCTACCACTTCTACTTCCACTTCTTCCTTTTGTTCTTCATCTTCTTCTTCTTCTTCTTCTTCTACTTGTTCCTCTTCTTCTTCTTCTTCTTCTACTTCTTCTTCCTCCTCTTCATCATCTTTCTCATCTTGTTTTTCTTCTTCTTCATCATCATCATCATCTTCTTCTTCTTCTTTTTCTTCTTCTTCTACCTTTTCTTTCTCTTCTTTTTCTTCTTCTTCTACTTACTTTTTTCTACTTCTTCATCTTCCACCACTTTTTCCTCCTCTTCGTCTACTTCTTCTTCCTCTTTTTCTTGTTCTCGCCCTTCTTCTTCTTGATCTACGTCTTCTAATTTTTTCACTTCTTCTTCTTCTTCCACTTTTCTTCTTCTTCTTCCTCTTCTTCTTCAACGTCTTCCACTTGTTCTTCCTCTTCTACTTCCACTTCATCATCTTGTTCCTCTTCTTCTACTTCTACTTGTTCCTCTTCTTCTTCTTCTTCTTCTTCTTTCCACTTCTTCTTCCTCCAAAACTTCTTCTTCTTCTTTCTCTTCTTCCTCTTCTTTCTCATCTTGTTCTTCTTCTTCTTCTTCTTCTTCTTCTTCTTCTTCTTTGTCTTCTTCTTCATCTTCTTCTTCTTCTTTCTTTTCTTCTACATCTTCTTCTTCTTTTTCTTCCTCTTCTTCTTCTTCTTCTTCTTTTTCTTCTTCTTCTTCTTCCTCTTCTTCTTCTTCTTCTTCCACTTCTTCTTCTTCCTCCTCTTCTTCTTCTTCTTCTTCTCTTTCTTCTCCTTCTGCTTCTTCTTCTTCTTCTTCTTCTTCTTCTTCTTCTTCCTCTTCTTCTCCTTCTCTTCTTCTTCTCCTTCTTCTTCTTCTTCTTCTTCTTCTTTTCTTCTTTCTCTGCATAATCTTCTTCCATTTCTTCTTTTTCTTCTTCCTATTATTATTCTTCATCTTCTTTTTTTCCTTCCCCATCTTCTTCTTTTCCTCCTACTCCTTCTTCTCTTCTTCTCCTCCTCCTTTTTCTTCTTTTTCTTATTCTTGTTCTTCTTTTTCTACTACTACTTTTTCTTCTTTTTCTTCTTCCTCTTGTTCTTCTTTTTCCTCTTCTTCTTCCTCCTCTTCATCATCTTCTTCTTCCTCCCCTTCTTCTTCCACTTCTTATGGGTCTTAATCCTATTCTTTTCTTATTCCTCTTTTTCTTCATCCTCCCCCTTCTTCTTCTTCTCCACTCTTTCATCATCATCGTAATCTTTTTCTTTTCTTCTTTTTGTTCTTCTTCTTCTTCTTCTTCTCCCTCTTCTTCTTTTTCTTCTTCTTCTTTTGCTTATCCTTCTTGTTCTTCTTCCACCTTTTTTCTAGTTTTTCTTCTTCTTCTTCTTCTTTTTCTTCTTCTTCTTCTTCTTCTTCTTCAACCTATTGTTGCTTTTTTTTTTTACTTTTTCTTATTCTACTTCTTCTTCGTCTCCTTCGTATGCCTTCTACTATTTTTTCTTGCACTACTTCTTCTTCCTCTTCGTCTTCTTCTTCATCTGCTTCATCCTCTTCCTCCGCATCTTTTTCTTGCAGTTCTTCTTCTTTTTCTACTTCTTCGTCTTCTTCTTCTTCTTTCTATCCTTCTTGTTCTTCTTCTTTTTCTACTTCTACTTCTTCTTTTTCATCTTCTTTTTCTTCTTTTTCTTTCTATTCTTCTACTTTTTCTACTTCTTTTTCTTCTTCCTCTTGTTTTATTTCTTCCTCTTCAACTTCTTCTTTCTATTCTTCATCTTCTTCCTCTTCGTCCTCTTTTTCTTCTTCCTCTTCGTCCTCCTTTTCTTCTTCTTCTTTGTCTTCTACTTCTTCTCCTGGTTCTTCCTCTTCTTCTTTTTCTTCTTCTTCTTCTTTTTTGTTTACATCATCTCCTTCTTTTTCCACCTCTAATTTGTCTTTTTCTTATTCTTCTTTTTCTGCTTCTTCTTCTTCTTCTTCTTCTTGCTCTTCTTCTTCTTCTTTTTATTCTTCTTCTACTTCTTGTCTATCTTCTTCTTCTCCCCCCTTCTTCCCTTTCTTCCTCTTCTTCTTCGTCCTCTTCTTCTTCCTCTTCTTCCTTATCTTCTTCCACTTCTTCTTCTTCTTCTTCTTCTTCTTCTTCTTCCTCTTTTTCATCTTGCTTTACTTCTTCTTTCTTTTCTTCTTCTTCCTCGTTTTCTTCCTTTCCTTCTTTTTCTTCTTCTTCTTCCTCTTCCTCATTTTCTTCTTTTTTTTCTTCATCTTCTTCCTGATCGTCCTCATCTTTTTCTTATTTTTCTCCTTTGTCATTCTCTTATTCTTCTTCACCTTCTTCTTCTTCTCCTCCCTCTTCTTTTTCTTCTTGTTGTTCTTCTTCTTCAACTTCTTTTTCTTTTTCTTCCCCATCTTCTTCTTCTTCTTCTTCTTCTACTTCTTCTTCTTGTAGTTCTTCTTCTACTTTTTCCTTCTGTTGTTCCTCATCTTCCTCTTCTTCTTATTCTTCTTATTCTTCTTTTTCTTGCACTTCTTGTTCTTCTTCCTCATCTTCTCCTTGTTCTTCTTCCTCTTCTTCCCCATCTTCCTCTTCTTCTTCTTCTTCTTTCTCTTATTCTTCTTATTCCTCCTCTTTATCTTCCTTTTCTTTTTCTTCGTCTTCTTCTTCTTCTTGCTCCTTCTTCTTCTTCTTCTACTTCTTCTTCTTCATCTTCTCTTCTTTTTCTCCTTGTTCTTCTTCATGCACTTCTAGCTATTTTTTTATTCTTCTTCTTCTTTTTCTACTTGTTCTTCTTCGTCGTCATCATCTTCTTCTTCTTCTTCTTCTTCTTCGTCATCACCACCTTCATCTTCTTGTTCTTCTTCTTCTTCTTCATCATCATTTTCTTCTTCCTATTCTTCTTCTTCTTCCCCTTCCTCTTTTCCTTCTTCCTCTTCCTCTTCCACTTCCTCTTTCTCTTCTTCTTCTTCTTCTTCTTCATTTTCTTCTTCTTCTTTTTCTTCTTCATACTTCCTTCTTCAATTTCTCTTCTTCTTCTTCCTTCTTATTTTTTTCGTTATGCCTTCTTCCTTTTTCCATCTTCATTATTCTTTCTTCCTTCTTCTTTCTTCCTTTTTTCATCTTCTTTATTCCTTCTTCTTTTTTCCTTCTTCTTTCTTCTACTTTCTTCTTCTTCTTCTTCCTCATCATCATCTTCTTTTTCTTCTTTGGCTTCTTTTCTTCCGCTTCTTCTTCTTCATCTTTTTCTTTTTCTCCTTCTTTTTCTTCTTCTCCTTCTTTTTCTTCTTCTTCTTCCTCTGCTTCTTCTTCTTCCAATTCTGCTTCTTCTTTTTCTTCTTCCCTCTTCCTTGTCATCTTCTTCTTCTTGTTCTCTTCTTCTTCTTCCACTTCTTATTGTTGTTCTTCTTCTTCTTCCTTTATCTCTTCGCCTTCTTCTTCCTCTTCTTCATCTTGTTCTTCTTCATCTTCTTCTTCTTGTTGTTGTTATTCATCTTCTTCCTCTCCTTATTCTTCTTCTTCTTTTGCTTCTACGTTTTCTTCTTCTTCTTCTTCTTTATCATCATGATCTTCTTCTTCTTCGACTTTTTCTTATTCTTCTTTGTCTTCTTCTTCTTCTTTTGTTTTATTCTTCTTTCTCTTCTTGTTCTTCTTTCTCTTCTTCTTCTTCTTCCTCTTTTTCTTCTTCCACTTCTTCTTTATCTTCTTTTTCCTTATCTTCTTCTTCCTGTTCTTCTTCTTCTAATTCTTCGTCTTCTTCTTCTTCATCTTCTTCTTCTTCTTCTTCTTCTACTTTTTCTACCTCTTTGTCTTCCTTATTTTCTACTTCTCCTTCTTCTTCCCCATTTTCATTTTCTTTTTCTTCTTTATCGTTTTCTTCTTCTTCCTCTTCTTCTTTTCTTTTTCTTCATCTTCTTCATGCACTTCTAGCTCTTTTTTTATCCTTCTTATTCCTCTTCTTTTTCATCTTTTCTTCTTCTTATTCATCTTCTTCTTCTTCTTCTTTTTCTTTTTCTTCGTCACCACCATCTTTATCTTCTTCTTCTTCTTCATCTTCTTCATCTTCTTCTTCCTCTTCTTCTTCTTCTTCTTCCCCCTCCTCTTTTCCTTCTTCTTCGTCTTCCTCTTTCTCTTCCACTTCGTCTTCCTCTTCCTCTTCTTCTTCTTCTTCTTCATCTTCTTCTTCTTCTTTTTCTTCTTCCTACTTCCTTCTTCAATTTTGGTTCTTCTTTCTTCCTTCTTATTTTTGCATTCTAACTTCTTCCTTTTTCCATCTTCA
>JAIUJO010001509.1:50000-55000 GCA_023846275.1 Vanilla planifolia
CTTTTCTTCTTATTCTTCTTCTTCTCCTTCTTATTCTTCTTCTTCCACTTCTTCTTCTGTTATTCTTCTTCTTCTTCATCTTCTTCTTCTTTTCTCTCCTCCTCTTTTTCTTCTTTGTCTTCTACTTCTTCTTCTCTTCTTCTACTCTTTCACCTTCTTCTTCTTCTTCATTTCTTACTTCTTCTTCTTCTTCCTCTTCTTCTTTTTTCTCTTCTTCTTCTCCTCTAGTTCCTTTTCTCTCTTTTTCTTTTTTTCCTCTCTTCCTTATTCGTCTTCTTCATCTTCTTCTACTACTTCTTTCTCTTCTTCTTCCTCTTCTTCTTGCCCTTCCTCCTCTTCTTCTCTTTTTCATCAACTACTTCACCCTTCTCTTCTTCTACTTCTTTTTCATCTTCTTCTTCTTCTTCTTTCTCTTCCTCTCTTCTTCTTCCTTATGTTCTTCTTCTTCATCTTCCACTTTTTCCTCATCTTCCTCCTCTTCTTTTCTTCTTCTTCTTAGCACTTCTTCTTCTTCTTTCTGTTCTTCTTCTTCTTCTACGACATCTTATTTCCTTCTTCTTCTTCTTCCACAACTTTCTCCTCTCATCATCTGATCCTTCCCTTCAACTTCTTCTTCTTCTTCCCTTTATTTTTTTTCTTCTTCTTTATCTTTTTTTGTTCTTCTTCTTTCTCCTCTTGTTACTCATCTTCCTCATCTACTTCTTTCCCTTCTTTCCTTCCTCTTCTTCTTCATGTTTCTCTTCTTATTCTTGTTCTTCTTCTTCAACCTCCTCTTCTTCCTCTTCTTCTTCTCTTCTTCTTCTTCATCTTGTTCTTCTTCTTACTCTTCTTCTTCTTCCACTTCTCTTCTTCTTATTCTTCTTCTCCTTCTTCTTCTTCCTCTTCTTCTTCCTCTTCTTCTTCCTCTTCTTCCTCTTCTTCTTCTTCCTCTTCTTCGTCTTCTTGTCTTCTTCAACTTCTTCTTCTTCTTCTCTTTCTATTCTTCTTCTTCTTCTTCATCTTCTTCTTCTTCTTCTCTTCATATTCTTCTTCTTCACTTTTTTCTCATCTTCCTCATCTTCTCTCTCTATTCTTCTTCATTTTCTTCTTCTTGCTATTCTGGTTCTTCTTCTCTCTTCTTCTTCTTCATTTTTCTTCTTCTTCTTCTTCTTCCTCTTCTTCTTCCACTTCTAACTCTTCTCATTATCTTCTTCTTCCCCTTCATCTTCTTCTTCTTCTTCCCCTTCTTCTTCTGCTTCCCCTTCTTCTTCCTCTTCTTCTTCTTCTTTACACTCTTTATCTTCCTCTTCTTCTTCCCCCCCCCTCTTGTTCCTCACCTTCCTAATCTTCTCTTCCTCTTATCTTCTCCTTCCTCCCCTTCCCTTCTTTCTTCTTTCTCTTCTTCTTCTTCTTCTTGCCTTTCTTGCTCCTCTTCCTCATCTTCCTCTTCTACTTCTTCCTCCTCTTCTTCATTTTTCTCCTCCTCTTTCTCTTCTTCCTCTTGTTCTTCTTCTTCTTCTTCCTATTCTTCTTCTTCTTCTTCTTCTCTTGTTATTATTATTATTATTATTATTATTAGTGTTATTATTACTCTTCTTCTTCTTCCTCTTCTTCTACTTCTTCTTCCTGAACTTCTTCTTCTTTTCTTCTTATTCTTCTTCTTCTACTTCTCATTCTTCTTCCTCTTCTTTTAGTTCTTTTTCTTCTTCTTCTTCTTCTTCAATTTTTACTTCATTTTCTTTTTCCTCTTCCAGTTACTCTTCTGTCCTTCTTCTTCTTCCTCTTCCTCTTCTTCTCCTTCCTCTTCTTCTTATTCCTCTTCTACTTCTTTTTTTCTTCTTCTTTTCCTTTTTCTACTTCTTCTTCCTCTTCTTCCTCCTCTTCATCTTCTTTTTCTTCTTCTCCTATTCTTCTTCCATATCTTCCTCTACTTCTTCTTCTTCTTCTTCTTCTTCTCTCTTCCTCTTCCTCTTCCTCTTCTTCTTCTTCTTCTTGATCCTCTTGCTCTTCTTCTTCTTTCTCATCTACTTCTTTTCTTCTACCTCTCTTTCAACATCTTCAACGTCTTCTTCTTGTTTTTCTTCTTCTTCCTCTTGTTCTTCTTCTACTTTTTGTTCTTCTAGCTCTTCTTCAACTTCTTCTTCTTCTACTTATCCTTCCTCCCCTTGTTCTTCATCTTCCTCTTCTTCTTCTTCTATTTTTTCATCTTCCTCCTCTTCTTATTCTTTCACTTCTACTTCTTCGTCGTCATCTTCTCATCTTCTACTTCCTCATCTTCTTCTTGTTCTCTTCCTCTTCTTCTTCTCCCTCCTCTTCTCTTCTTATTCTTCTTCTTCTTCTTCTTCTTCTTCTTCTTCTTCTTGTTTTCTCTTCTTCTTCTTCTTTATGTTCTTCTTTAATTCTTCTTCATCTTCTTCATATTCCTTTCTTCTTCTTCCTCCTCCTCCTCCTCTTCTTCTTCTACTTCTACTTATTCTCCTTGTTCCTCTTCTTCTCCTTCTTTTCTTCTTCTTCTTCTTCTTCTTCTTCTTCTTCTGCTTTTTCTACTTCTTCTTTTACTTCCTCTAGTTCCATTACTTCCACTTCTGCATCTTCTGCTTCCTCTTCTTCCTCTTCCTATTCCTCTTCTTCATCTTTTTCATGTTCTTCAACATCTTCCTCTTCAACTTCTTCCTCTTCTTCTTCTTCTCTTCTTCCTCTTCCTCTTTCTTCTTCTTCTACTTCTTCGTCTCATTCTTCTTCCTTCACTTCTTCATATCTATCTACTTTTTCTTCATCTTCCTCTTCTTCTCTTCTTCTTCATCACCTTCTTCTTCTTCATCTTCTTCTGCTTCTTCTTCTTCTTCTTCCTCCTGTACTTCAACCTCTTCTTCTTTCTCCTCAAGTTTCTCTTCTTTTTCTTCTTCTTCTTCTTCTTCTTCTACAACTACTTCTCTATCTTCTTCTACTTTTTCTTATTCTTCTTCCTCCTCTTCTTCTTCCTCAGCTTCTCTTCTTCTTCCTCAGCTTCCTCTTCTTCTTTCTTCTCTTCTTCTTCCTTTTCATCCTCTTCTTCTCTTCTTCTACTTCTTTCCCTTCTTCTTCTTCTTCTTTCCCTTCTTCCTCTTCACCTTCCTCCTCTTCTTCTTCTTCTTTTACTTTTTCCTCATCTTTCTCGTCTTTTTTCTTCTTCTTCCCACTTCTTCTTCTTCTTCTTCTTCTTCTTCTTTCTATTCTTCTTCTTGTTGATCTTCTTCTTCTACTTCTTTCTATTCTTCTTCTTCTTCTACATCTTCTTCCTCTTGTCATCATCTTCTTCTTCCCCTTAATCTTCTTCTTCTTCTTCTCCTTTTTCTTATTCTTCTTCATCTTCTTCACTTTTTTTTCTTCTTCTTCAACTTCTTTCTTCTCTTGTTCCTCATCTTGCTCTCTTCTTCTTCCTCTTCTTCTTCTTGTTTTTCCTCTTCTTTTTCTTCTTCTCTTTATTTTATTCTTCTTCCACTTCTTCTTCTTTTTCTTTTTCTATTTCACCTTCTTCTTCATCTTTCCTTTTTCTTCCTAAACTTCCTCTTTCTTTTTCTCTTCTTCTTGTTGTTCTTCTTCTTCTTCATCTTCTATTACTTCTCATTCATCTACCCTTTCTTTTTCTTCTTTTTCTTCTTCTTCTTCTTCTTCTTCTAGTTCCTCTTCTTCCTCTTCTACTTCTTCTAATTCTTCTTCTTCTTCCACTTCTACTTCTTCTTGCTCTTCTTCTTCATCTTTTTCTTCTTCTTCTTCTCCTCTCTTCTTCTTCTTCATTTTCTACTTCATCTTCTTTTTCCTCTTCTAGTTACTCTTCTACCCTTTCTTCTTCTTCCACTTCCTCTTCTTCTCCTTCCTCTTCCTCTTCTTGCTCTTCTACTTCTTTTCTTCTTCTTCTTCTTCTTCTTCTTCTTTTCCTCTTCTTCTTCCACATCTACCTCTACTTCTACTTCTTCTTCTTCTTCATCTACTTCTTTTTCTTCTACCTCTCCTTCAACGTCTTCCTCGACTTCTTCCTGTTTTTCTTCTTCTTCTCTTCTTCTTCTTCTTCTTTGTTCTTCTTCTAGCTCTTCTTCTTCTTCTTCTTCTTCTACTTCTTCTTCCTCCCGTTGTTCTTCATCTACCTCTTTTTCTTCTTCTATTTCTTCTTCTTCTTCTTCTTCTCTTCTTCTTCTTCCTTACCTTCTTCTTCTTCTTCATCATCTTCTTCTTCTTCTTCTTCTTCTTCTTCTTCTTTATCTTCTCTTCTTTTTCTTCTTCTTCTACTTCTTCTTCTTCTTCTTCTTCTTCTTCTTCTTCTTCTTCTTCTTCTTCTTAATCTTCTGTTGCTTCTTCTTCTTCTTCTTCTTCCTCTTGTACTTCATTCTCTTCTTCTTTCTTCTCTACTTTCTCTTCTTTTTCTTCTTCTTCTTCTTCTTCTTCTTCTTCTACTTCTCTATCATGATATTACTTTTTCTTATTCTTCTTCTTCCTCTTCTTCATCCTCTACTTCTTCCTTTTCCTCCTCTTCTTCTCTTCTTCTACTTCTTCTTCTTCTTCTTCTTTCCCTTCTTCTCTTCTTCTTCTCTTCTTCTTCTTCTTCTTCTTCTTCTTCTTCTTCTTCTTCTTCTTCTTCTCCTCGTCCTCTTCTTCTTCCTCTTCTTCTTCTTCTTCTTCTTTCTCTTTTTCCTCATCTTTCTCATCTTTTTTTCTTATTCTTCTTCTTCCTCTTCTTCATCCTCTACTTCTTCCTTTTCCTCCTCTTCTTCTCTTCTTCTACTTCTTCTTCTTTCTTCTTCTTTCCCTTCTTCTTCTTCTTCTTCTTCTTCTTCTTCTTCTTCTTCTTCTTCTTCTTTCTATTCTTCTTCTTTTTCTTCTTCTTCTTCTTCTTCTTCTTCATTCTATTCTTCTTCTTCTTCCACATCATCTTCCTCTTCTCATCATCTTCTTCCTCCCATTCATCTTCTTCTTCCCCCTTGTTCTTATTCTTTTTCTACTTCTTTACTTTTTTTCTTCTTCAACTTCTTTCTTCTCATGTTCCT